>JAGFBZ010001083.1:0-38379 GCA_018398805.1 Hirundichthys speculiger
AAAAACCCAGAAGGAAAAAAAGGCCACAGACTGTCTAAGCAAAGAACCTTCCATTCTCAGAAGCACCCGCAGGTGCGCCACCCCAGTTGATGTCAGGGAATTAATCAGATCTCTGATCATGCAAGAAAGATGTCGTCATTGCTTTTAGCATCATGTGGCGTAAACATGGAATCACACATGAAAATAAAAGGAAAAACAATCAAAATAATCATGAGTGGAGTAAATCCTTTCAAAAACACTTAGTACCAGGAGCCTGAGGTCAGCCATGTCCACAAATCAAACCCCCAGGGCTAAGCTGAGTCCCTGTGATGCTGTATCTGCGGCAGCGAATTCAGATGTGAGAAGACATGAGTCATGTTATCAGGAACAAAGGTACAGCAACTTTCCCCTACGATGTGACAGACACCACCTTGGGCAGCTAGCATCAAATCTAAGACCATGCGATCATGCAGGTCCACGTTTCGCAGGGCTTGGACCTCCATTGTGACATCCCGAAACCCTTCCGAGGCTAAGGATGTGAGGTTCTCCAAATCAAACGCCAGATTGTTGACCTGATGGGCCAAATTTATAGTACCTCACCAAGAAACTAACCCCCCTAAGAACTTTGCCCCCACTGAGACGCGATTAACATGAGTTGGGACCTCACGCCTGGAAACAGGAAGGGTGGAGTAATAATGGGGATAATTAACAAGATGATGAGTCAATGACTCATAAATACCCACATATGGAAGAAGTTTAGCAAGATAACACGTTCCACACCAACCAGGAGGCAAAAGTTGATAAACATGCTTACCACAGACCCATACGTGACGTCCCAACATCAAACTCCGCACGTGGCATTTCTAGTGAGACCACAAACACTTTTCCCATGAAAAACAAACAGGAGCTTCATAAAGTGTTGGATTTGCAGTAAACAAAGAACAAAAACTCTCTGATCCTGAAACTGACCGGCGACATTTGAATATCGTATCATAAAACCCGAATAATCAGGGATGGACACATTACATTTATTCAACATGCTTGAGATGTTTGAAACCCTCAGATGACCCTCAGCATCTCGGCTCTGTCTAGGGAGGTGCTGCCCAACGGCGCACTCTCAAGCAGCCTGGCACTCCACCAGTAACATCAGAGCGACAGCACTTTTTCAGGGACCGGCACCCAAACAGCGACAGTAATACTGCGATGTGCGCGACCCACGGACAAGAGAAACAGACAAAGCAGCGCAAGGCTCACAGGGCACAGCAGGAACGCGCAACCACACAGGCCGGCACGGAAGCACACCATGCAGATGAAAATACAACCTCCGGAGCACACCAAAACAACCAAAATACACCCTGCTGCTCTGTCACAGACCAGTGAATAAAATAGACAAAATAATTTTACTCACCAGAACACAGTGGTCCATTGTCTGTCCGTCTGTGTCCATGTTCAACTGCTGCTGCAGCCCCTCACGGAGACCGGATTCCAAAGCCGAAGGAATTTGCAACCTAAAAAGAGCTAAACTCTTCCCGACCAGGACCGCAGCGAATGGAAGTAGTAGACCAAGTACAGAAAAACAAATTAATCACCAAAAAGGGACGCCACTGTAAAATATAAATTTGGGTATATCTTATTTATAAGTATATACTCTTATTGTGCTCTGGAGAGGCAGGTAATTGGCAGTTTAATCAAACGTTTAAAACAAGGATGGAGGAAGATGAAAGCTGCAGTGGCCTGGAGCCGGAGGAGCGCCCCGACTCCAAAGATTACACTGTAATCTTTGGAGTCGGGCATTGAAATATTGAAATGGGGGGAAAAAAAACATTTGCACCTTAAGGACCTGTTTTTGTCTTATAATGAAGACCATTTGGCAGCAAGTTTTTCCTCATATTTTAATATACTGTAGAGAGAAGGGAAATTACAGTTTTTCATTGGCTGTCCCTTTAATGCTAATGTGAACCTTGGTTGGTTAAGGATTCCGAATCGGACACAAAGCTTTAGACAGATAAAATGGATAAAATAATTGCTGTTTGTGGTGGTGTAGTATGTGGGCAGTGGCAATCATTTTGACAATCAATTGCTCGCAGCAACATTAAAAAAAAAAAAGAAAAAAGAACTAAAAATGAACTATTTAGTTCATTTTTTGAAATGGTAAACTGAACTAGTTCGTTTTAATTTTTGTGAACTATGAACTGAACTGGTTTGTGTAGAAAGTAAACTTGCCCAACACTGCAGATGGTTAATTTTTATACTCAAAGTGAAAAACTCCTACTTCATAGTATGTAATCTATATCGCCACAGTTACCTAGCTGTGGCTGAAATATTGTTTACACAACTATGTGATAAATTGGAAGTCCTCAAACACAAATATAAAGAGTCACACATTATAATTGGTGGTGATTTTAATGATGCCCTGAATGATCTCATTGATAGAATATCTCCAAGAACAACTCAAACCTCAAGATTTGAATGCACAAACTTTATTTCTCAAATACTTTCTTTCATTGACATCTAGGGCCTGATCTTGCGCCAAACCTCCTAAAGCTGCTATTAAGGGATAGCAGGTAGCAGGAGGGGCGTTCCCCCGCAAAGAACGCAATCTTCCACCTCCCGAAACCCCGCGATATTACCTGCGTTAACCGCTATATTATGCACACATTATGCATGGGAGTGGTTTAACCAGTCAGTGGGTCACTAGCCATTGCCTTTAAGAGCAGGTTGCGCTACCTGGAAACTGCTATGGAGCATCATTTCACCCAGATCAGAGCAGCTCTCATGGGCAGCTCGTCTGGGACTCTGCTGTAGAGTTTCCTCCTCCTCCTCCTCCTCCTCCTCCTCCTCCTCTAGCACTGATATATACATAACTAGCTCTAACTAATGTGGAGCAAATGATTTGATAATTTCTTTTGTACTCCAAGAAGTTTCAACAAAAACTGCTCAGAAAAAATAGAGCCAGTGAGCTTCCAGGAAAGCATTTCTTAACTAGAAAGTCACTCGGAGAGTGCAGACCTCCGCCAAGCACAACAGTTCTCCCATACAGCGATTTACAGATTGCGATAAAATCCACCATCTGGATCGGATCAGGATCAGCCTCTGAAATTTGATAGAGGTTTCCATTGTCAATCCCTGAGTGAAATTTCATGAGTTGTGGGCAATAATTAATGGAGATATTTAGAAACAAAATTTCCGGCCCCACTGAGCACAATGTTATCGAAAATATGAAAGTGATCCAGAATCCAGGATTTCTTCCGGATCACAGCCAAAATGAAATCAGTTCTTCCTTTTCATATTTCTGACAACTCTTGAAAATTACATCAAAATCCATCCATAACTTTTTGAGTTATCTTGAACATATCCTTAGCAGCGGCTGTGCGCACAGCTGTGCCAAAACGCACCAAGCCGCATGCACAGCTGCGGTAAGACGCATAGCTGCTCCCAGCGTTTCTCGCGGTGGTTCTTGTGGCTCTGCCTGGGCGTCTTTACCGGGAGTGCACCAACTATCTGGGACTTTCAGGTAGCCGATAGGAATTGTCTGTGTAAGAATATTTTTCCCTCCGCCAAGGAGGTAATGTTTTTGCGACGTGTTTTTGCCGGCGTATATCTGTCTGTTTGTCTGTCTGTGTACAAGATAACTCAAAAAGTTATGGATGGATTTTAATGAAATAGCCCTTCAAGCAATCTGTAAATCGCTATATGGGAGAACTGTTGTGCTTGGTGGAGGTCTGCGCTCTCCGAGTGCTTTTCTAGTTAAGGAATGCTTTCCTGGAAGCTCACTGCGCCAAGACGCATAGCCGATGAGAGCAGCTGTGCTGGTGTGCTTTTTAAAATACTGCAGAACGGATCATTGTATGAGCATTGAACCAGAGGAACAGGTATGATGACATCTACCTTCTACCACTGAGCGCATCTCAGGTGTTTCGAGCTCAAGTAGAGGGTCAGAGGGATAGGAGCGCAGTACAAGAAACTCCACAACAGTGTTCTGTGATCTCCTCATTTCCTCCACAGCAAACATCTGAATAAGATCATGCCACAGCTGTGCAGACATCTGCCCTTAAGAGAATAAAAATGTATGCAAGTAATACAGTGGTGCATAACCGAGAGGCAGAGCCGTTTGTGCAGTCCACATGTGACTGGGTGGACGCGCAATGACGCGATTTGGACGCGCTTTTTTATGCGCAGACATGCCGATTGCACTTTCCACAAACTCGGTATCTTGCGGTACCAGTATCTCACGGGTTTAAGATAGAGGGTAGCGGGTGGTCAGACCACCCACTACCCTCTATCCTAACCCCGCAATCACAAGATACCGAATTTGTGGAAAGCGCAAGAGACACACCCATTGCCGCGCCTACAATGTGAGTAAGGGAGTCGGCATAATGGGTAGCGGCTTTAGGGAGCGGAAGATTGCATTAGCGGTTGGCGGAGGTTCCTAAATCAGCAATTTGCGGGTAGTGGGTAGCGGCTAGCGGGAGGTGTAAGATGGGGCCCCTAGTGTTTTTAAATCCTGGTGAAAAAGAATTCATTTGGAGAAATGGTAACAGATCTTTGCAGACAAGGATTGATTTATGGTTTATATCTCCCTCTAGTACTCGTTTTGTTTCAGAAACTCTTCATGAATACGCCCCCTTTCAGATCATAATGTAGTTTCTTTTCATCTAATTGGAACTAAGCATAAAAAAAAAAAAAACAATCATCTACGGGGTTATTGGAAATTAAGTGTTAATCTACTCAAAGATGATGTTTTTTGCAGTTCTGTAAACATATCCGCAAAACAGATCTTTGGTACTGGTAACTCTAGTCCCACTCAAAAGTGAGAGTATTTTAAATTCAAAATCAGAGAACTAGCAATACGTCGGGCCAAAGAAATCAAAATAAATAATTTGGCTAAAGAACTTCATTCTTTGCTACAAAAAAACGTCCTTATCAGAGGAAGAACAAATTAAAATTAAAGGACTAAGAGAAAATATAGACAAATTATATGTTGATATGGTTAAGGGTGCGTTTATAAGTTCTAGAGCATTGGTTCTTAACCTGGGTTTGAACCCTAGGGGTTCGGTGAGTTAGTCTCAGGGGTTCAGCGAGGGTCATGATACGCACCTGACTCATATGATTCATGATGACACGCCCCGCTTGGCCATTTGGCCATCACTGGTTACAGGTCATCACATTACATTGCTTGGCCAATCTGTGCTGCAGGGAATTAGGTTTGCTCCGTCGTCAATTTATGACTGCATTGATGGTGCATGGTGTAATTTCTTTAATATTTTAATCCATACTGACTATGTCGAGCCAAAAAAAAAAAGGTGCTCAGATGACTTCGCACAATATGGGGTAACAAGTGAGGTATGTAATTCATGCAGTCCATGCATTGTATTGGTTCTGTTTTTTTTTTTTTAACACAGTGATGTTAATGCACGGTTCATTTTGTGCACCAGTAAGACCTATGTCTTGAATTTGTAAAAAAATCATATTTTTATTATTCAATAATTAAAGATTCAGGGAATATGCATATGAAATTGGTGGGGTTCATTACCCTCAACAAGGTTAAGAACAACTGATCTTGAGCAAGATGGTTGGAGCAGGAAGAGAAAAATTCTAGCTTTTTTTGCTTTAGAGAAAACGAAACCGCAAAAGAAATAATGTAATGTCCCTCAAAATTAATAATGCCATAACTAACAACTCAGATATCTCCAAGTATATCTACTCCTTTTATAGTAACAATTATAAGGTTACAGAACGGCAGCTTCTCAACTTTTCCTCGAAACTACAAAAAGAACATGTGGCTACAAAGAGACCTTTCTATTATAGGAGGAGTTTTGTTGACTAAAGCTGAAGGAGTTTTACGCTTCTTCTATCCTGTTTAGAAGAACAAACACCATTTTCTGAGGAAGAAAGTCATGTCTGGATCTCAGGGAGAAGGTGGCTTTGAACTATTGGACTTTAAAAACTTAAATTATACATTTAAATTTAAGTGGATAAAAGAATGAGAAAAAAAAGAGACGTTCCATTCGTTTACTTTTTATGTAGTTATGCTCCATCAGGTGGGGCAGATGTGTACTGACAATAGCACGTAGCGCCGCATATAGTGAAGTTGAACAAGAATGTAGTTTAACTCGACTACTCCCTCTGCTAGCCTGGAGGCCACATCACGATTCATGGCTAAATTAAATCGATTAGAATCAGGGTTTTTTTTTTTAATCAATTTAAATCGATTTTTTTCAAAAATCACGGCATGCCTAAAAATGACTAAAGTTCCCCCTGTCCTGTACATCATTGTCCAAGTTACACAAGCATTTTAAGTGCTCTCTTCCTACTTCCACCAGCACTTTCACTGTCCTCTGCCTGCTTAGGCTCATGTCATTCACCTAAAGTGACAGAAAACCATTATTACACAACCTGCCATATCATGATACTTCCATACTGGGAAATTCTACGCACACAGAATACAGTCGTGACCTATTTTATTATACACTGTCAAGTGACCCAGAGAGAACGTTGGAATCAACTCAGCTACTAATCAATAAACAGACACAAGATGATCTGGCTGATTTATAATGCAGAGAAGTGGAAATCAATGTTAACTCTGTATGGAATGGAGTAACAGGAAAATGGTGATTAATGTGATTTGGAATCAATCTATAATCAATGAAATGTGTGATTCTTGTCATTGATCAGGAAACAAGATGTATTAATGATGTTGGAATAGATCTATGTCAATTCTGTATGATTTATTTCTCGTGTGCCAAGACAGTACTGTGAGCGGCTGAGCTGAGCTGCCGAGTGTCACTGTGTGCTGCAATGGAATGAAAACAACGGCTATGTTTATCAAACAGGAGCAGAGATGGATGAAAACTGAATAAGTTATTATATCGGTTTTTATAAGGTAAAAGTCCCAATGAAAATAATAATTAGCCCTGAGGATACTCCTAAAATAGAGGGGAAATAGATTGAACGAAGTATGAATCAGGGTTTGATAATTAGGCTACTTTTCGATTGAGAGAGAGGTGACTGGTTATCCCAAACAATTCTGCAGGCTCAACGCTACGGCGACACAACAGAAAGCAGGAGAGAGTCCGTCAGTGTAAACAAAAAAAAAGTTACTTCGCCATACACAATAGTGGGGCCAGGTGTCTGGGTCAAATGGCGATGAGGGTAGCAGCTCAGAGTGGCCTTGGCGAAGTGGCTGTGTGCTTTGTGCAGAAATATGGTGAATGAGCTGCAGGCTGAAGACTGCAGATCATCACCCAATTCTGTGATTAAATATGAACCAATCCATCATTTCATCAATTAGTGAAATTGTGGGACAGATCATAGTGTATACATCATTAATTAAGCTTTAGCTTTAGTTGATAAGCTTTAGTTTAACAAGCTATATGGCCAAATAAACAGGTTAACCTTGATTGGGGAGGAGCTGAGCTGAGGAGTGGAATCGTGTACCTCGGAAAATTATGTAACGCCCCTGCTGATCTGTAAACCTATGAAATCATTGTGGGACATGGCCTGTGAATTATGCATGATGTAAAGGAGGGATTATGTAAAACCAATCAGAAGTGTCATGTGAGTTTGGGGAAAATTATGTACGCCTGTGCAAATGTGAGAGAACCAATATTTCACAAAAGAGTTGTGAAAGACCAAAAAGGGACATTTTGGGGCTGAAGCAGGATTTACCCTAGCTCACTGCTAGCAAGGAGGAGGGGTGAATCAGAGTACCTTGAACAACGCAAAGTGGCCATTTGCGTACATCCAGCCTGTCCTTGAATCAACCAGATGAATCAATTTGTAAGCCACAGCTTTAATTTGCCTTTTTATGTAGAATTAGAATTTGTATAACCAATCAATGCTGCTGCTTAACCTTGCTAATCTGCTTTAATAAATATAAAAACTATCATAAGACATCGTGGTGGACATTACATCTATATCCACAATTGCAACGACCTTGGTTATGCCTCCGCACTAGTAAAATAGATTCTTATCGGTTATTCTAGTCACATATTGTCACATATCCTTGGGGCTTGCTGTCCAAGCCACTAAATTTAACCTAGCCAGTAACAAGAGCCCAGATCTTAAGAGGGGAGCTGCAAATTAACAGACATGACCGATAGCTGGACTTTGAGCCAATTGGCTATTCCTCTTAGGTCAGTTATTGGGAGTAGCGGGATAGACGGCTGGAATTTGTATGCAGTGAGAGCTAGGCGAATCCCCTCGACACCAGCTTAAATAAATTGAGGAAATCTTAGCGAGGTGAACCCCCCTAGACCGCAACTTCTTACTCGAAGAGATGGAGAGCTGGTCCCGGTGACAGACTCTGCAAGTCAGGGACTGAACCACAACTGGGGGATCTAACAACACACATATGTGATAATGTATGTACAGAATTTATTTGGTCATACATTCTTTGTAATTCGTAGTCATTCCTAAGGGCCACGACAGACAAATAAATATTCAATGCACCACAGCCAGCTGTGGTTGAGATCCAGCTGCCTGTGATTATCGACACGGCTAGTAGGTGGTGTCGTGTCCACATGAAGCTTTGAGAAATTAACCCTTTCTCGAACTGATTGGCTCAAGTGGTTCGATGCCTCATGAGGCTTCATCTCACCATCACTAGCAGTAACACTATGCTAGAACAGCAGTAAACATACTTACAGTTCAGTGGACACACACATGTGAAAGATATACACACAGGAAAGCATCCTTTCTACCACTAAACTGTACAAGTTTGCAGTCTCTCTGTCCCTCTCTCACTCTGCACACACTGTTGCACACTCACCGGAGTCAGGCCATACCCACTGTAGCAGAGTGTGGGGGAAATAATCCAGGTGCAGACATCCTGAGACTGGAACGTACCAATTTGAGGGGAAGTCCAGTAATGTAGTTTATGGGCCATTTTTTTAACACAAATTTAGCGAGGAATTGAAACAGAAGGAAATGAAATGAAGCACAATAAATACATAAAAACACAAGACTAGAAGAGACGGTAAAATTTGAAAATGCAGAAGTTAAGAGAGTGAAAATGCAGATTTAAACAGATGAGTTTTAAGTGAGGATTTAAACAGAGGGAATGAGTCCAAATTTCTGATTTTTGGTGGAAGTGAGTTCCAAAGCCGGGAAGCGGCTGAAAGCCCTGCTCCCCATGGTGGTGAGACAGGCTGAGGGGAAAGACAGGTGGATGGAAGCACCTGTCTGAGGGCACGGGAGGGAGTGGCAACAAAGATTAAGGCAGACAGGTACAGAGGGGCGAGGTTATGGATGGTCTTGAATTGGATGCGGTGTTTAATGGGGAGCCAGTGTAGCTGCAGCAGGGTGGGAGTGATGTGGTGGATGGAGGGGGTTCTGGTGATGATACGGGCAGCTGAGTTCTGAACCAGTTGGAGCTTGTGGAGGGATTTGTGAGGGAGACATAGAGGAGGGAGTTGCAGTAGTCCAGGATGAGACCCTGAACGAGGATGGCGCTGGTATGGGGAGTAAGGAAGGGGCGTAGGCGGTTAATGTTGCGCAGATGAAAGTATGCAGATAACTAGCGTTTTTCTGACTATGGACATACAAAAAAAAAAAACCTCCTTGCACCAATGTCCACATGATTAAAAATACTGTCCTATTTAAAAGCAGCATTCTGCTTTTCACCTGTGATGGCCTGCATCTCTTGCCCAGACCGCTAAAAGGTCTATTTATTATTAAACTACAGACAAACTCCAATGAAGTAGCTACTAAATGTAAGCATGATGTTGCCAAGTTTCAGCTTGTTGTTTGAGTTTGTTTTTCTTGGTGTTTCCTGATTTGTTTTAAAGGTTACCCATTTTTAGTCTGTCGTGTCTGCTTCCTGTGTTTGTCACAATCACCCCTTGCAGTTGTCTTGTTTTATTTCCACCTGTGTCTGTGGTGAGTTAAAAAAGGAAATGGAAACGTATGTCTTCAGGCCAAAACTGGGTTTGCTACCTACACTTAAACAAAAAAAAAAAGAAAATTCAAGTGGTTTTAGATTCATTTTTCTCAAAATAATCTACAAATCTTCATGGTCTGGTTAAAAAAATGTTTACCTAAAATAAACATGTTGAATGTAATATGTGGAGTAGTTGAACATTGGATATGTTTTGACAGCTTGTGAGCCCTTGTTTGTACTGGATCTTGTTTTCACTTGCTCCCTTTCTTAGCATATTTCTGTGATAATCACTGATCTTGCTGAAGAGCTGTCCTCAAGAAGACCATAGCCTGGTCTAAATGAAGCATAATGACATTTCTGGTGTCCCTAGTATGGGTTAGGGCTAGAGTTAGGGGTTTGGTTTAGGCTGTGCACATTATTATGTAAAGCTGAGTAAGCACCATTATGGTCTACTTTCCTCGAAATGCTTTCATGGTACATATTAAATGGATATAACTCTATGATTGTATGATTTTACCAGCTACTACACATAGCAGGTACAACAAGAGTTGTTTTTTATTTCCTACAAGGCACAACACTAGTCATTGGCAGCCATTAGTCCCAGGACCATCCTTTCAGACCGAAGCACACAACTGAATAAATACAGGGAGAAACTAATTAGAGATCTGCTGCAGCTGTGTTGAATTCATTTCTACAGGCTCTGCTTCCCGAACAACTACCCTCATCTTTCTCTGCACCTGAGCACAAACCATGTACCATTACAGTAGCTCTTTATCAAGAAGTTGAATTGATCTCTATATTTATTCCAGTTTTGTCATTCTCATTCACGTTCATACATCAGACTTTTAGTGTTTTAACATAGATTTTAACATCTTATTATTATTTTTTTTTGTTGGCAGGTTGGCAGTAAAGGAGTTGGCATAATATCAAGGTCAAAGGCAGGCGATATTGCGCTATCACTTGCTGCTTTTGTACCAGGTGTTGAGGCTGTGGTTTGGATCAATGGCTGCAGTGCCAACATGGGCATTCCCCTCTATCATAGGAAACACCAGATCCTCTCACCATTAATGTATGACTTAAAAAAGGTGATTCCCACAGAGTCAGGAGCTAATATAACCAAATCCACTGTTGATAACCCTCTGGCAGAGGAGAACAAGGGCAGTCTGATCCCTGTTGAACGAGCTGCAGGACGTTTCCTCTTTGTGGCCTCGGAGGACGACCTCAACTGGGACAGCAAGGCTTACATGGATGAGATGGTGGAAAGACTGAAGCGTCATGGGAAGAGAAACTTTGAGAGCATATGTTACCCTGCAGCTGGACACTCATTGGAGCCACCGTATGGACCCCACTGCCCCTCTGCTTTACACAGGTTGCTGAGATTCCCAGTCATGTGGGGTGGTGAGTCCAAGGCCCATGCAGAAGCCGAAGTCCACTTGTGGAGGAAGATTCAAGAATTCTTAAAAACTCACCTGAGCTGTGACATTAAACAGACTAAAGCCAAAATGTAGATTTAAGCCCAGATTTTAAAAGTCTGAAAATAAAGAGTAGAAGAGTGCCAAGTAACTGTTTTGTAATCAAAATAACAGTTGAATATTTTTTCAATCGTTGAAAGGCTGTAACTGTAGCTCCTTAAGGAGAGACGTGCAGCTGGAAAGATTTTCACACATTCTGTTAAGCATTCTTCTTAAATGTATAATTATTTCTTTTTCTCACAAAAAAGGAGATTGCCACAATAATGAATCAAAGCCACGTTTTTGGACTGTATGATTGATATTCTTAAATTGAATAAATTTATATCACATTTACCTACAACGTTTCAAGAACTTTCAAGACTTGTAATTGAGCTCTTGCAGAAGTGAATCTTATCTTACGTTCACAAATTTAAGCAGTCAGTTGGAAGGTAACTTTTACATCACACTTTCAATTTTTGCCTTATGAGTAAAAGTGTTGACACACTGTCAGAGTAACAGCAGCTAATGTGGTTCCCAAATTAGCTACATTACCAACATTTATATGAATTATATATTGCAGATTTTACCATGCACCCTTACCTTGTTCTTGGTCAATGTTCAGCACACACACACACACACACACACACACACACACACACACACACACACACATATATATATATATTATGTATAAAAGGGCTGGGCAAGTTAACGCGTTATTATCGCGTAAACTCGTTAAATTATTAATGCCGACATTTATTTTATTGCGCGTTAACGCATGTTGGTCACGTGCTTTTGTTTTGAAAAGTCTGTTACTGGCTGCTGTGGAACCGGAAAATAATTGGCAGGCAAAACTAAAACAGACATGGAGAGTGGTAAAAATCAGTGTACTTTACAGTTTGGGTAGCAACTCAGGTAGCAATATTAACAATTCTGTCTGAAAAAAAAAACTTTCAAACCCCTTTGTTCAAGACGATCGCGTCATTCCTCCATTTTACATCAGATCTGCTCCATGTGTTCACTGTCCTGCTGTTCTCTTACTGGTTACTTCAGTGCAGCTCCATCTAGTGGCACAGATGTGTAATGACAAAAGAAAATCTGTTCCTTGATTATAAAACAGCCATTTCTGGGTCACGTAAACCAGACAATGAAATATTAAAAGCAACTGAGTCCCGTGGCCTGATGCTAAAATTGAAATAAAAAAAAAACAGGCATTTTTTTGTGTGTGTGTTAGATTAAAAAACTGAAAAAAGTCACTTTTTAATTTTTTAAATTTTTGATTGACAATCGAAAATGGAAAAAAAAAAACAAATGATACACAGATAATTACTGATTGCATCACATTAAAATGTGCTTTCATGTGTTACCGTACAGCCTCTGGTCTCTGAACCGTAGTAGGGAAACCGCCGTACTGTGCTATTCCAGGCTCGTGACAAGCAGGTAACACGCCAGTGAAAACGAAAGAAAAAGTCCAGTTTTCTCTGTTTGGAACGGCACTTTATTCAGGAACTGCATGGAACTGACAACGTTACACAGTCTGTATTTTTTGGCTCCTGTCAGTCAACAGAGGATGTAAATCCATAACACTCGGCAGCTGGTGGGGGCCAGGTGGGAAATGTAGGATTATCGTACCAGAGACTCAAAATTATCGTATTTTGAGGGAAATTATCGTACATCTGTCATAACCAAAATAACAAGCCCAATGATGCCCTATAGTCAAATATAATCACTCTAGTGATAAATAGCGTCCCACAGGCACTCACCCCAATTTACAGTTGTGTTAGACTAATATGTCCCCCAAAAACAAATTAGAGGTGGGAACTAAGAGCCAAATTATGAGGCCTGGAGGGGATTTTGGAGACTATTTTTTCCCTTGCTTTTTCTCTTCTGCTTAAACAGTTTAAATCTCACTCGCTCGACTTCTTGATCTGGTCCTGACTGTGAGCGTCTCGTGGGGCGGCCGCAGCTGTTCAGCCTATCATGCTCATTGTTCTGTAGTATCTCACGCTCATCAAAGCATGATTGGCTGGAAATATGTCACATGGGAATAGATGCCTTCAGGGTTCACAAAAAACTCTCAGGCAGACAGTTGCGGGAAGGCAATAATTTTAAAAACGATCAAATTATTGTACATTTGGCCTTTTTTGGATGGCCTTTACATTTGGATTATTGATCCCACATCATACAGAGGGCCGAATTATTGTACAAATACGATAATTATTGTACACAACGCTGCTTCACTTGCTCCGTTTAGCCGCCCGCACCTCACAAACTACATTACCCATCAGGCTACCCACCTCAAAGGGCCAGGCTGGCTTACAACACATGCTTGTACATGCTTCTGAAATGTAGCGATAGTGGGCGATAATAGGGGTTTTTCATATGCGATCTGTCAAAACTTTTCTATCGCCATATATACATTATATAGATAGACCCACAAGCTATTCTAGATCATATTGATATTGATATTAAAAAAAAAACAACATTTCAAATAAAACAATAGTGAACTGATGGGGATCAGCCAAGATATCAGGAAGATATTGGGGACATGTTCTGGTTCAGTCTTGGGAACAATTTCCTGATGTCATTATTCAAACAATTACACTACGGGAATGTCCAACCATCAAACTGTTCAGGAAGGAGACAGATCCTGTGTACCAGGGAGGAACATGCTTTGGTGTGAAGCTTGCGTATTACTCTCAGAACAAAAACAAAACACCTTGTGAAGATGCTGGCTGGAGCTGGTAGGAGGGTGTCATCATCCACCTTGAAATGAGTCCTGCACCACCGTGGTCACTCAGTGAGGAAGAGGACATTACTCCAAAAGCAACATTAAAAAAAAGCCAGATTACAGTTTGCAAATGCACACAGGGACAAAGACCTAAATTTCTGGAGATACGTCCTGTGGTTTGATAAAAAATAAAATTGAACTGTTTGGCCATAATGACCATTGTTACATTTGGAGGAAAATAGGGAAGCTTGCAGGCCTGAGAACAGCATCCCAGCTGTGTAGCATGGTGGTGGCAGCATCATTTTGTGGGAGTGTTTTGCTGCAGGAGGGACTGGTGAACTTCACAGAATAGATGGCATTATGAGGAAAGAACATGATGTAGAAATATTGAAGCAACTTCTAAAGATGTCAGCCAGGAAGTTAAAGCTTGGGCACAATGGATCTTACAAAAGTACATGACGCTAAACACACCAGCAAATATATATAATATCCTATAAAGTAATATAAAATTTTGGTTATACAGTTTTGCCCTGACCGCTTTAATTCACTTTGGCCAATAGATGACGATGACAAATGTTACATACTGTACCTTTATCTCATCAGTCCGAGTTTCAATTCAACTTTGGGGGACGTTTCAATTGATTTTTTCCAAACATGAGGCAGAACTTCAGACTGTCTGGAATTTGAACGCACCATCACTGTCTTCATCCAAAAAACAACAACAACAACAACAACAACAACTACACTACTACTACTACTACTACTACTACTACTACTACTACTACTACTACTACTACTACTACTACTACTACTACACTATAAGTCAGCAAATAACTTTCTCCTAAATCCCAACTTTCTCTGATCTTTAAACCCCTAGTTAAATAAATTAAATAGTGAAGAAGGTGTACTTTTATTTAGTTATGGGTTTACAGCTCTCTGGCAAAAACGTAGAGGAGACTGGGGTAATGTGAGACACCACCTGTATCTAAGCAACAGGACACACCTGAGGTCATTTGAACAATTAATTTTCAAGGGCATCCCATTTCACCTGGGCCATGAAGAGCCTGACTCCATTGAGTTTTGTACAAAAATATATTTTTGGGATGTAAAAGTAATTTTTTTTTGTTTTCAACATAATTAACTCTCGTGCTAAAAGGTAATTGGTTCAAGTGGACAAACTCATATCCCATATATTGTTGAACTATCAACTTTTAAAATTATGTGACGATGCTAGCTACAGATTAGCTCTTAATTGCGCAGAGATTGTTTTTTATAAATTGGTGGTGGGTTAAAGTGAGACAAATGCCATGGAGCAAAGTCAGACAGATGTTTTGTTTTCCAGTTGTCATTCTAACATTTTTGTTCATGTAGCCTAAAGGTTTAGATGATTAGAAAATATAATATTAACTGAAAATGATATGCCTACCGCCTACGTTCTAAATACATGTGTAAAAAATAAGTTTCTTTCCCCGATAAAGCTAAATAAAATAAAACAGTGAAGTCTTCAGCGCCCTCTGTCGGTGACAGTCAACACCTGCAGGGGCTCCATTCACAACCATTTTCAGCAGCGGTTAAACTAAAGCTGAAGCGAAGTAACTTTAAATCTCAGGAACAGTCAGTTTGTGTTCCTTACTGTCTGAGTAGGTTAATCATAGTATATTTAACTGTAACAAAGGAGTACCTCACACGGAGTTTACACCCGGATTTTTTTTTTTCGTTTACAAGGAAATCGCAAGTTGAGTACAGACATTTTAACGTGGAGCTACTTATCTCGGTTAGTTTTATGTTTTTGTGTGTGTGGTGTATTGACCACATATGGGATAGAACCTGTTTATCTATGTTATCTGGTTCTAGGTGTGGTTCAGGAGAGTTTTTGTAGCGCGCATGCGCGTAGTCATGGAAACGGGATGTTTGGAAAATAAACAGAAGTAAGCAGCTTGTCAGTGTCGGTCTCCTCAGTATAAATGAAAAAAAAAAAAAATGAAAAAATACTTTATTTATCCCATAAAGGGAAATTCAATGTTTTTAATAAAAAAACAGACAGAAATAATAATAATAATATAATAACAGGTGTTAAGTCTTGTTGTGGAGGCTGATGGCTGCTGGCAGGAATGATCTTCTGTATCTTTCCGTCTTGCAACGGACCTGAAGAAGCCTCCCACTGAACACACTCTGTTTTTGATCCTGTGTCGTGGAGAGGGTGTGAAGAGTCCTTCATCATCTTCATCAGCTTGTGCAGCATATAATCAACAACAGTATATGTAAAACAAGATAAACATATCATTTGGCGACGAGGATAAATTATTTTTTCCTAACGGCCCTGTTTGGAGTAATGGGAGAGTTTAAGCCGGACAATGAACCGTGGTCGGTTCATTCAATGATATAGATGTAGAAATGGAAATTGATACCGGGGCCAGAAGAAGTGTCATGTCAGAGTTGATATACAGGAGGCAGTTTTCACACATGCCACTAGAAAGAGCTAAGGTTAAACTTAAAGCTTACAATGGAGGTCACATCCCTGTTTTGGGGCAAATCACAGCAACAGCGTGTTATCAGGGGCAGTCAGCAGTTTTGCCACTGATTGTTGTCAAAGGACATGGAGCCACATTGTGTGGTAGAAATTGGTTAAAGCACATCAGGCTGAACTGGGCAGAGATTAAGTATTTAAATGAGCCCAAGAGTACCTCACTTGAGGAGATGCTCAGTAAATATTCAGAGGAGTTTAATAATGAGTTAGGGACACTCAAAGACATTAAAGCCTCAATCATAGTTAGAGCTGATGTACCTCCTAGATTTTGCAAACACAGGCCCCTCCCATTTGCAATGAAAGAAAGAGTTGAAAAGGAGCTAAAAAGGCTGGAGGAAGCTAACATTATATCTCCAGTGAAGCACAGTGAGTGGGCAGCACCAAGCACCAATAGTGCCGGTGGAAAAGAAGGATAAATCACTCCGCCTGTGTGGCGATTATAAGGTGTCTGTTAACCAGGCACTTGAAACAGACAGTTACACCTTACCACGTTTAGAGGAGCTTTTAGCAACCCTTAGTGGGGATTTTCTCTAAAATTGATTTAGCAGCTGCTTATCGGCAACTTTTGCTAGATGAGGACTCCAAGAAATACACAACCATTAACATCTTCCAGAGGGTAATGGAAAACATCATGAAAGACTTACCTGTTGTAGTTTTCCTGGATGACCTTCTGATTATGGGACGCTCGGAGGAAGATCACCTCCTTAACCTACAGAGAGTACTTCAACGCTTGAAGGAAAACGGACTACGAGTTAAACAATCAAAGTATGAGTTTGGAAAGTCTCAGCTGGAGTACCTGGGTCATGTGTTGGATGAGCATGGCATTCATCCTGCTGCGGATAAGGTGAGAGCCATTCATGAAGCTCCTGCTCCAACCAACGTTAAAGAGCTCCAGGCTTTCCTGGGACTGTTTAATTATTACGGACGTTTTGTGCCACAACAAAGCACAGTTTTGGCACCACTGTACAAACTGTTAAGAGACAATGTGACGTGGAGGTGGACTGAGGCAGAACAGTCTGCTTTTGGGAAGTGTAAAGCCCTGCTAACAAGTGATCAGGTTTTAGCACACTATGACCCCGCCCTGCCTCTTACCTTAGCATGTGATGCTTCTGCATATCGCATCGGTGCAGTGATTCAGCACACCATGCCTGACGGGGAGGAGAGACCAATCACTTATGCTTCACGCACATTGTCTCTGGCAGAGAAAAAATATTCTCAAATAGATAAAGAAGCACTGGGACTGATTTATGGAGTTAAGAAATTCCACCAGTATTTGTGGGGCAGACACTTTACCTTAGTGACTGACTATCGCCCCCTGTTGACGCTTTTTGGTGAGTACAAGTGCTTACCTACACTGGCTGCCGCACGCATTCAGCGGTGGGCAATTATATTGTCAGACTATGACTACACCATCGTCTACCGGAAGTCAGAGGAACACAGCAACGCTGATGGACTTTCCCGTTCCCCTTTACCTGACACCAGCGACGCAGGAACTGCTGCAGCGTCAGCAACAGTTCACTCACTGTTGACAGAGCATCTGCACGAGGCACCACTCAGCGCTATACAAGTGGCCAGGATGACGCGCACTGACAGTGAGCTCGCTCGGGTCTACAGATATGTGATGGAGGGCTGGCCAAGTCAAGTAGAGGAACATTTGACTGTGTTTTTCACAAAAAGAAATGATTTAACCACTGAGCCAGAACTGGATTCAGATGTAGAGAAGATGTCTAAGGAATGTGAAACGTGCCAGTTGGAACAGAAAAAGCCGCCGCACGTCCCACTACATCCATGGGAGTTTCCTGGTGAATCCTGGAAAAGGATACACATTGATTTTGCCGGACCTTTTCTTAACAATCAAATCAAATCAGTCAAATCCTTTATTGTCACTGTTCACATTGTTACCAACATTAACTGTGAAAATCAGTTTAGCAGCTCCACATGGCATGACAACATGTTCATGATTGTGGTGGATTCTTATACTAAATGGTTGGAAGTGTTCCGTATGTCACAAATTACATCACAGGCTACAGTGTCGTGGCTGAGAAGACTGTTTGCTTCCTATGGACTGCCTGAGCAAATTGTGACAGACAATGCCACCACTTTCACTTCTGATGAGTTCCAGACCTTTGTTAAGCAGAATGGGATTCTGCACACAACGAGTGCACCAGGGCACCCTGCAACGAATGGTCTGGCAGAGAGATATGTTCAAACATTCAAGACTGGTATGAAAAAACTGGCTAACACTACTGTGGACATTGAGGACAGAATGTCCCTGTTCCTGTTGCAATACCGGACGACACCTAACTGCACTACGGGACAGTCCCCTGCTGATCTGTTTTTACACAGGCACATCCACACAAGGCTGGATTTCCTAAAGCCTTGCACCAAGGAGACAGTGCGCAAAAAACAGTATCAACAAAAGGACCGCCATGACAGCAGTGCTGCAGACCGATCATTCAGTGAGGACGACACCGTGTACCTGCGTAGCACTGCGGGGGGAGACCACAGGTGGATTCCTGGTTCTGTGGTGAGACAGACTGGTCCTGTGTCATATGTGGTCAGAGAGAGGGATTACAGTGCACCGTCGCCATGGAGATCAGCTGAGAGCTCGTGCCACGGCAGAGTCTGGCACAGTGATTACTGACTCTCAGGTTGAACAGTTTGGTGATAAGGACTGTGGGGGGTTGCAGGATATTGTTGACTCCACTGTACAGTCACCAGAGCCCCCGGAGCCTGAGACTGTGGCTCTGCGGCGCTCGACACGAGTGTGTAAACCACCTAAGAGATTTATGCATTGAGTTTGTAAACCTATGCTGCATACATGATGATGTTCATTGTTTTCATGGTGTTATTTTAGTTGACTGTATGCACAGATAAAAAGGGGGATGATGTGGTGTATTGACCACATACGGGATAGAACCTGTTTATCTATGTTATCTGGTTCTAGGTGTGGTTCAGGAGAGTTGTTGTAGCGCGCATGCGCGTAGTCATGGAAACGGGATGTTTGGAAAATAAACAGAAGTAAGCAGCTTGTCGGTGTCGGTCTCCTCAGTATATGTAAAACAAGATAAAACATATCAGTGTGTGAAGACAACAGTTAACGGTCTGTTTGAAACGCTCACATGAGTTTTATCACTGTGCAATTAAAAAAAAAAAACTAGGCAGCATTTACAGAGCTTTTTTGAACTACAAAAAACTGTGTCTGGAGAGAAAATCGAGACTTGCAGTCAAAACGTTTATTTTATCTTATCTTTCTGTTTGTGCAGAGGCGCAGCAATCCTCAGGTAAAATTTATATGTTTTGAGCAATTTTGGCACTTGATCAATAATTCGGATGGAAATAAACTCACTAAAACCACGTATGTGTTGAAATTCAGTTTCACTACATGAAATTCATTTCATGTAGTGGTTCTGTGAAGGTGACTTTGTTCAAAGTCCCTTGTACACCACACATCTTTGGTCTCATTACAAAATAAAACAAGGCTTCAGAGCCTACAAGTGCCATGAAATGGTGCCTAAAGGACATTTTTGAAAAGACCACGATGGACTAGTGCCAGTGAAATGTGAACTCTTTACAGTTTGTGTATAAATTTATTGGAAGACTAAATGACTCTAAAAATGAAATAATTTTGCTCTTATCAAATATTAAGTGTAGTGCTATATACTACTAGTCTGAGCTCTGGAGATGCTGGTACAGTTGTCTTTTAAATTAATGTTTAGTGTTTTTTGTCTTCTTTTGTGTGTGTTTTTGGACCTTCAGTCTGCAATAAGGTTTTATCTATCTTATTTTAAATCGTATGACAGCACCAACTCTATTCCCTGCAGAGTTCATGGTTTTCAGCGGCATCTATTAGTCTTTTTGAAAACATTTACATGTCCTGTGGGTTAATTACTATCACAGTAAACATTTCCTGGCATTGCTTTAGGAAAAGAAGCAGCAGAAACGTGGCGAGTTCATCCACGACCTTTAGCCTAAAACAAATAGCTATTTCAGTTCACCTGCCAGTCCAGGTTTGTTGAGTTTATCTGTTTGAATCCAGGTGAATAAGTTTTAAACAGAACCCTGAGACTATCACAGAGCAGGTGCATTTATACGGAGACTTGATTACACACAGGTGGATTCTATTGATCATTCAGAGATCCTCACTGAACTTCTGGAGTCAGTTTGCTGCACCGAAAGTAAAGGGGCCGAATAATATTGCACGACCCACGTTTTCAGTTTATTTGTTTAAAAAAAAATTGAATATTCAATAAATTTCATTCCGTAAATTTCTTTCGTTGATGATTGTGTCCAACTTGATTCTTTTTTATATCTTTATTTTTGAAGCCTGAAATGTGGCAAAAGGTTAAAAAGTTCAAGGGGGCCAAATACTTTCGCAAGGCTCTGTATACTACAGCAGGTGGCAGTGATGATCTGATTGTCACAGTGTGCACAGTAGAGATGCGCGGATGACGTATATTTTAACCCGCAACCGCTTCTTAAAATCTCTATCCGCCCGCTATCCATTTGCAGGAACGTTTTTTCACCAATTTTCAAAACCGAACCGACCCGCCATCCTTTTTAATAATATGTAAAATATTTTTTCTTATTATTATTATTTGAGTGCTTCAACCGCAACCCGCCCGAATTTAATTAAAGTATTATTTTTTGAGTTTATTTTTTGACGAGTCATCCGCCCGATATGCGGATTATCCGCTCCGCCCGCGGGTGCGCGGTTCAACCGCGCATCTCTAGTGCACAGGGACTATAAGTAATATTACATCAGGTTTTTTTTTTTTTTTTTTGCATGGACATGCTCGCACAGAGCACAGAGCAGGAGCACAAAATGTTTTCTTCTTCCTAAAATAATTAAGCACTGACCTGACCACACTTTTAATCCTTTTACTGTTTTTCTCCCAGCAGAGATGTCCGCCCAAGTCAGAATTCAGTTGCTGCCGAGTTCCAAGTGTTTATTCGATGAGCCTATTCAGCTGAAGGTGTCCGGGCTGATGTCCAGACAGGTGGTCACTATGAGAGCCAGATCCACCGACGAGAGAGGAGTGGTGTTCACCTCCTCGGCCGCCTACAAGGCTGATGGCAGCGGGGAGATTGACCTGAACAGAGACCCTTCACTCAGTGGGAGCTACGTTGGGGTTGAGCCCATGGGTCTGCTGAGGTCACTGAAAGCAGACAGCTTGCACAAATATTTCTATAAGAACAGAGCGTTAGACCCTCTCATAGTGAAATTCTCTGTACACAAAGAGGAGGGCAGGATGCTGGCTGAGGCGACCAATGAGAGGGCTTTGATGGCAGACGGGGTCAGTCGGGTTCCTGTCAAAGAAGGGAACGTTCATGGGGTGCTGTTCACTCCCCCAGGTACTGTAGGTGGACCCTGTTCACAGCCTATAGAGAACTAAACTGATGTGTTTTAGAGCAGGTGTTTCAAACCTTCTCAGCCAGCGGTGCTGTCAGATCTCCAGCTAGTTTCTAGACTCTGTCTACGATGGTGGTTCTTGACAAACTGACATTAAGTCTGTTTCTGGTCAGGACCGTTTGTTCAGCATGACCCGATTTAAAAATGTATCTTCTAAAAGACACTTGGAGTCTTGGAACTAGGAATTATTGATCTTTAGATTGCTTTTCTTCCTGGCTAAATTTAACGTATTGCAACTTTTGTTAGTTATTTTAATTTATTTTAGCAAATCAGGAAAAAGCAGTTTTTGTCATGTGATTTATCATGTAAAATTGCGACTCTTTATTGTGGGAAAAAAAGAAGAAGCAAATTTTACTAAAGTGTGATTTTAGGACAAAAATTAGAAACTTTTTGTTGTAACTTTTGTGGAACTGTGCATTTCTGTTTCTGTTGCAATGACTTCTTGACATAAAATTTTTTTAGTTTTTTAGTTTTTTAGTTTTTGATGTCGCAGGCAGAGGCATTAGCACCCTTCAAAAATGATTGTTTTTGCACACTCCTGCAGACCAGATAAAATGAAGTGGTGTTTCAGAGAGTTAAACATAGGTGTGCAGAATAATGTAGCAAATTCCTTTTTTTGCATGAAATTGTATTCTCTTCCCTTTGTTCCAGGAGAAGGTCCGTTTCCTGCCGTGTTGGACCTGTGCACCTTTATGTCTGAGAAGAGAGCCTCTCTGCTGGCAAATAAGGGCTTTGTGGTTCTCGCTGTACCCGTGTTTCGTGACAAGGTAGTCAACTTTAAAAAGATGGACCTGGATGACTTTGAAGAAGCGGTGCACTTCTTACAAGAACAACCTAAGGTGAAAAAAAATGTTCAACAGTAACCAGCCACTCAGTTAGCAGGAAAGTGTTTCATTCTGTTGAGGTTCAGTTGTTCAGCAGATGAGGAAATGCACTTTTTTTGTCATCTTGTGAACATGAAGCTGAACTAAAAGAAAGAACAGCTGACTATGGCTACTTTCAAACTCAGTTTCCAGAAATCACCTCCAACCATTGTTGTGACTGGTTAAATCACGATTGAGCCAGGGTCCCAGTTAGAAGATTTATTAAAGTTTTTCACAGGGTGTATAATTGTACATGCGATAAACCTGTGCACATTGTGTGTACGTGTGCAGGTATGTGTGATTTCTATAAAGAAAAGGGAACAAAATAAAGATACAGGTGTCATTAATACAGTAATTGTCATAGTTTGAGGTGGAATGGAGGACCCAAACGCAGGAGCACAAAAGAAAAGGTATTTTTCTCAAGAAAACAGAAAGGCCAAACTATATGGAGCCCCGTTTGGGTCATAATTCAATGAATAAATAAGGCTATCATTATGAAATACAGGCGTTTATTATTATGAAATACGTATCCATTATTATGAAATGTTTCCCATTATTATGAAATATATGTGTATTATTATGAAATATTTCCCATTATTATGAAAAAATGTAATTATTATGAAATATATTTTTAGCACAGTCTACTAAATGTGACCCCTCTTAGCGGCCAAACTCCCGTCCCCACTATGTGTACGGGTTTGCAGCTAAGATTGGAATCAGTTGATTGATCGATTAAAACGATTAAAGTGATTAAATTTGGAGTTTAAATTTTAGTATAATTTAGATTGCCAGATTCCGAAAATAAGAGGAACGGCAAAAGACCCCTTAGAGGGTAATTACTCTAGACTAGGCCAAAAACCCAGAAGGAAAAAAAGGCCACAGACTGTCTAAGCAAAGAACCTTCCATTCTCAGAAGCACCCGCAGGTGCGCCACCCCAGTTGATGTCAGGGAATTAATCAGATCTCTGATCATGCAAGAAAGATGTCGTCATTGCTTTTAGCATCATGTGGCGTAAACATGGAATCACACATGAAAATAAAAGGAAAAACAATCAAAATAATCATGAGTGGAGTAAATACTTTCAAAAACACTTAGTACCAGGAGCCTGAGGTCAGCCATGTCCACAAATCAAACCCCCAGGGCTAAGCTGAGTCCCTGTGATGCTGTATCTGCGGCAGCGAATTCAGATGTGAGAAGACATGAGTCATGTTATCAGGAACAAAGGTACAGCAACTTTCCCCTACGATGTGACAGACACCACCTTGGGCAGCTAGCATCAAATCTAAGACCATGCGATCATGCAGGTCCACGTTTCGCAGGGCTTGGACCTCCATTGTGACATCCCGAAACCCTTCCGAGGCTAAGGATGTGAGGTTCTCCAAATCAAACGCCAGATTGTTGACCTGATGGGCCAAATTTATAGTACCTCACCAAGAAACTAACCCCCCTAAGAACTTTGCCCCCACTGAGACGCGATTAACATGAGTTGGGACCTCACGCCTGGAAACAGGAAGGGTGGAGTAATAATGGGGATAATTAACAAGATGATGAGTCAATGACTCATAAATACCCACATATGGAAGAAGTTTAGCAAGATAACACGTTCCACACCAACCAGGAGGCAAAAGTTGATAAACATGCTTACCACAGACCCATACGTGACGTCCCAACATCAAACTCCGCACGTGGCATTTCTAGTGAGACCACAAACACTTTTCCCATGAAAAACAAACAGGAGCTTCATAAAGTGTTGGATTTGCAGTAAACAAAGATACAAAAACTCTCTGATCCTGAAACTGACCGGCGACATTTGAATATCGTATCATAAAACCCGAATAATCAGGGATGGACACATTACATTTATTCAACATGCTTGAGATGTTTGAAACCCTCAGATGACCCTCAGCATCTCGGCTCTGTCTAGGGAGGTGCTGCCCAACGGCGCACTCTCAAGCAGCCTGGCACTCCACCAGTAACATCAGAGCGACAGCACTTTTTCAGGGACCGGCACCCAAACAGCGACAGTAATAACTGCGATGTGCGCGACCCACGGACAAGAGAAACAGACAAAGCAGCGCAAGGCTCACAGGGCACAGCAGGAACGCGCAACCACACAGGCCGGCACGGAAGCACACCATGCAGATGAAAATACAACCTCCGGAGCACACCAAAACAACCAAAATACACCCTGCTGCTCTGTCACAGACCAGTGAATAAAATAGACAAAATAATTTTACTCACCAGAACACAGTGGTCCATTGTCTGTCCGTCTGTGTCCATGTTCAACTGCTGCTGCAGCCCCTCACGGAGACCGGATTCCAAAGCCTAAGGAATTTGCAACCTAAAAAGAGCTAAACTCTTCCCGACCAGGACCGCAGCGAATGGAAGTAGTAGACCAAGTACAGAAAAACAAATTAATCACCAAAAAGGGACGCCACTGTAAAATATAAATTTGGGTATATCTTATTTATAAGTATATACTCTTATTGTGCTCTGGAGAGGCAGGTAATTGGCAGTTTAATCAAACGTTTAAAACAAGGATGGAGGAAGATGAAAGCTGCAGTGGCCCGGAGCATGAGGAGCGCCCAGACTCCAAAGATTACACTGTAATCTTTGGAGTCGGGCATTGAAATATTGAAATGGGGGGAAAAAAAACATTTGCACCTTAAGGACCTGTTTTTGTCTTATAATGAAGACCATTTGGCAGCAAGTTTTTCCTCATATTTTAATATACTGTAGAGAGAAGGGAAATTACAGTTTTTCATTGGCTGTCCCTTTAATGCTAATGTGAACCTTGGTTGGTTAAGGATTCCGAATCGGACACAAAGCTTTAGACAGATAAAATGGATAAAATAATTGCTGTTTGTGGTGGTGTAGTATGTGGGCAGTGGCAATCATTTTGACAATCAATTGCTCGCAGCAACATTAAAAAAAAAAAAGAAAAAAGAACTAAAAATGAACTATTTAGTTCATTTTTTGAAATGGTACTGAACTAGTTCGTTTTAATTTTTGTGAACTATGAACTGAACTGGTTTGTGTAGAAAGTAAACTTGCCCAACACTGCAGATGGTTAATTTTTATACTCAAAGTGAAAAACTCCTACTTCATAGTATGTAATCTATATCGCCACAGTTACCTAGCTGTGGCTGAAATATTGTTTACACAACTATGTGATAAATTGGAAGTCCTCAAACACAAATATAAAGAGTCACACATTATAATTGGTGGTGATTTTAATGATGCCCTGAATGATCTCATTGATAGAATATCTCCAAGAACAACTCTGTACAAAGACTGACTGACTTCCTGGGAGGAAGTGATGTCAGAATAATCAGGAGCAAGGTGACCGCCCCCTGATCACAGGTGAGAGGTTACTTTAACGATCCTCACATTCACTCTGGAACTTTCACCAGCCATCTCACAGCCCAGCCAGCAGCCTCCACGCTGATTTCTTACCACTTCAACCTTCAACTCAACACCGTGTGCGTCATCAACAAACCACACACACACACACCCACTCTCACCGAATCCCAAGAAGTCTTCAATAAAGACGCCATTGTGGCTGAATTGATTCCTGTCTCCGCCTCCTCCCTGGTCAGCCTGACAAGTGACTAGCCTGCTCCCCATCGGTCGCCTCCCCTGAACCGCATAACAATCTTTCAATGGTCCTTCGAGCCGGAGCTGACTGAACCATGGCAGGCAGGAAGGAGACGAATTGGGACATGGAACTGATGGCTGCGGCGTTGCCGATTCCCCCCACGAGTGAAGAGGATGAGGCTGTGAAGGATGAGGTTGAAGAGGAGGAGCAGCCGGGGTTGGACCCAGGGACAAGGCCCAAGGCCACACCGCAGCTCCAGGGAGCCATTTCATCTGCGGCCAAGATGACACGACTCCAGCTGAGTAAGCAACCAACCTCTGTATTGCTGGAAGGGCTACCTCCTCACCAACGGAGGAGAAGGCCTCGGAAGGAACAAGATTATCACCCCGTAGCCAGGAGCCAAGCCAGTTCAAACCACCGCTCCAGTACCTCCCGCCAAGCCAGTTCTGGCCATCACTCCAGAGCCTCCAGCCACAGGAGTGACTGCAGCCATCGCTCAATCATCCTGTCCGAAGGCCAGGTTGCTTCTCTGAACGAGCACAAACTTCTTATAGCCCTGCAGGAGATCGAGCAGCAGATAGAGGAGAATAAGACTGCAGATGAACGATGCAGAGCCCTGGAAGAGCGCACCCGCCAGGATCTGCAGGAGCGTGAATACATCACCAAACGCATGACTGAACAACGGCGGCTCCGACAGGCCAGACAGATGCTGGAAGAGGCCCGGCTCGTCTCCTCATTCGTGGCAAAGAATGCAGAGGTGCACGTGTGACAACAGGGAATGTCGACCATCGGGGCCTGGAGGACACCAATCCGGACATCCATCAACAGGCTCACATCCGTCAGATGGCGGAGGATGACAAGTTGCAGGAAATCCAGCAGGCTTCCCCTGACCAACCCATGGGGCCCGTATCCTCCAATGCAGAGTCAGCACAAGAGGATGGGAGAGGGCGGCCACACCAACGAACCTTCGACTCTAGCTCTTTAATCGAAAGAACCCCCAGAACTCCGATTCCATCTGGAGGGGAAGCTCTGTCGCCTAACCCTTATCGCCCATTACCACCACCGACAAATCCAAGGCCCTCTCGTCCCGACTCAACAAAGAAGCTGTACACCCTTAATCCAACCCAGTGCGACCCCCCAAAGGTCGCTCCTTCAGTTGATGGGCAAGCTCCACCCGGCCTTATGGAACTGCTGGTGGCCTCAGCATATGGAGTACCCCGGCCCAAACTGCCTTACTTTGAAAGTGGCAAGGAAAGTGATTTCATCCTGCTGGAGATGGCGCTGAACAGCTTGCTGGGCATCCACAGTCATCTCTCCGAGCAATACAAGTACCAGGTACTGCTGGACCATCTCCATCTGCCCAGTGCCAACACCCTGGCCAAATCCTTCATGCATTCCCCTACTCCATACACGTCCGCCCTCCAAGCATTGAAGGCAAGATATGGAGAACCCCGTCAGCTGGTCCAGAATGAACTCAACCGGCTATTTGAGGGACCACCTGTCAAAGCTGGAGATCCTGCCGCTTTCCAGAACTTTGCCTTGGCAGTTCGCTCCCTTACTTCCATGCTGGAGTCCGTCGAGGGAGAAACCGGCAATGAATTGAAATGCGGCTCTCACGTCGACAAACTTCTCAGCAAACTTCCCCCGTACCTTAGAGACAACTTCATTGAGCACTGCTTCAGCCGAAACATTCTGAGAGACGGCTCAAGCCGCACCTACGTCCTCAAAGACCTGGCCAATTGGCTGGACATTAAGGCCAAAGCCAAGATCATTGCCCATCAAGCCACTGCCTCGGCCACTCATTCACTTAGAACTGATCCAGCCGTGAGAAAGGTATATGAGGACAGGAGAGCTCCACCCCGGAAGCCTAATCCAACTACCATGTACTTCAACACTGAGGAAGGAAACAAGGCTCCTCCCCCAAAGGGCAAGAACCCTAAGTTCCAGCCATATTGCCCCTATTGTAATGCTACAGGCCACTTCATGGGCTCATGCCCTAAAGTCCAGAAGCTGAACCAGTCACAGCTAATTGCCTGGATAACCACCGGTGACCGCTGTTACAAGTGTGCCCGGACCCACAAGGTGGACGCATGCACCTTGAAGAAACCGTGCAATCGATGTAAGGAGCTGCATCTAACCGTTCTGCACGACGTCATGCCACACTTCAAGCAGGATACTAAAGTGGGCGCGACTAAGACTCTGTATGTTGACCAGACAAGCTGCTCGTCGAAGGTCATGTTGAAGGTGGTGAAGGTCACCTTACGGAATGGAACAAGGAGCACTGAAACGTTTGCCGTCCTAGATGATGGATCCGAACGGACCATCATTCTCCCAGCTGCAGTCCAGCAGCTTGACCTGAAGGGGACACCAGAGACCCTTCACCTCAGGACGGTGAGACAAGACATTCTCCAAGTGAAAGGCGCCCGAGTAGCCTTCTCCATTTCCCCTGCAGGTCGACCAGACTTGGTGTATCCAATTGAAAATGCCTTCACAGCCAATGAACTCGACCTAGCTGAGCACACCTGTCCCAGTAGTGCCCTACAGAGACATCACTTCCCATCTGGAGGGCCTCCGACTGCCAAACTTGGTCAAAGCCAAACCTCTCCTCCTGATTGGGTCCGACTACCCGTCTCTCATTACCCCGATCGAGCCAGTGGTGGCAGGGCCTGCTGGAGGGCCGGTGGCTGTTCACACATTATTGGGTTGGACAGTACAGGGTCCAGCCCTTCCCTTTACCCATGCCCCTGGCATTCAGCAAGCCTGGACCCTCTTCACCAAAGCAGCAGCAGTCCAGCTCCATCCCCCAATCTCACGGCTGAGCTCCTTCGGAATGTCGAGCTACTATGGAGAATGGACACATTTCCACATCGCAAGCCAAAGGACGTGACCCGCTCCAAATATGACACCTATGCCCTGAACCTTCTCGACAAGTGTACCACCACCGTTCCTGTCAGTGGGGGAGTCCAACGGTATGCAACCCCACTGTTGAGAGTTCCCAACCATCCTCCTCTCTCCACGACACCAGGGGTCGTCCTCCCATTACTCCGTGGAACCGAACGTAGGCTGGAAAGGGATCCGGAACTGGCCAAAGTCCACAACAGCGAAATCCGGAAGCTTGTGGAGGCGGGATATGTCTCAGAAGTTGCGACAACAGATGATGGGGAGAAATCTCCGAGCGAGAGTTGGCATCTTCCTCATCATATCGTCAGACAGCATGGTGGGAAGAACCGGCTCGTCTTCAACTGCTCCTTCCAGGTGGCTGGACAAAGCCTGAACGACTGCCTGCTACCAGGTCCGACCCTGGGTCCCTCCTTGCTCGGCGTCCTCATCCGTTTCCGTTTCCGGCAGCATTCCACCGCCATCAGCGGGGACATCCGGTCCATGTTTCACCAGATATGCCTGCTGCCTTCAGACTCACCACTGCTGCTGCGTTTCATCTGGAGAGAAGTGAAGGATGTTGCTCCCACCGTTTATGAATGGCGTGTACTCCCCTTCGGCACCACATGCAGCCCCTGTTGCGCAATATATGCTCTCCAGAAGCATGCCAGGGAGCATCCAGACAGTGGTCCCGAGATCCTGGACACTGTCGAGAAGGCCTTCTATGTTGATAATTGCCTCCACAGCCTACCCTCCACTTCCGAAGCCAAAGCTCTCCTCGACAAAACCCGCTGCATCCTGGCCAAGGGAGGCTTTGAGGTGCGCCAGTGGGCTAGTAATGCAGCAGAGGTTGTGCAGCATCTCCCCCCAGAAGCCAGGTCGAACAGTACGGACCTATGGCTCTCCCAATCTGGAACTGACCCACAGGAGTCCACTCTAGGACTGAGATGGAGCTGCATACCAGATACCCTGGGTTACCGCCACCGCTCTGCTCTGAGCACCGAGACCCCCACGCTACGCAGCATATACCGGACCCTGGCCAGTCAATACGACCCACTCGGCTATCTTCTCCCATTCACAACCAGGGCCAAGGTCCTCGTCCAGGACTTGTGGCACACTAAGAGAGACTGGGATGAACCAATCCATCCAGCTGAGCTAGTGGAGCGATGGACTTCCTGGGAGTCAGAACTACTGGAGATCGACAAGGTGCAAATGCCAAGGTGTTACGTGCCACCAAGTGCTGATCAACCAGGATCCAGGTACGACATCCATGTGTTCTGTGACTCGTCTGAACGGGCATATGGTGCCGTCTCATACCTCCGTGTGACAGACAAAGAAGACAACGTCCATGTCTCCTTCATCATGGCAAGGTCTCGAGTCGCACCAAAGCGCCAAACATCCATGCCTCGACTGGAACTCAGTGCTGCCCTGACTGGTGCCCAGCTGGCCACAACCTTAACGGCTGAATTCTCCCTGCCAATAGAGAAAGTCACCTACTGGAGCGATTCCACCACTGTACTCACCTGGCTCAAGTCCGAATCCTGCCGATACAAAGTCTTTGTCGGGACCCGGATTGCGGAGATCCAGGAGATGACCAAGGTCGAGGACTGGAGATATGTCAACAGTGCCCAGAATCCTGCTGATGACATCACCCGTGGAAAGAGTCTCCAACAGCTCACTCAGCCCTGTCAGTGGACGGTAGGACCATCGTTCTTGAAGCAATCGGAGGACGGATGGCCAGCCCAGTTGTCAGCCTCCTGGCCACCGTCTGGAGGAGATGTGGAGTTGAGGAAATCCTTCCACTGCCATAACCTCTCTTCTGCACCGCACAGTGGTCTGCCAGACCCTGAGGACTTCCAAACGTGGGAAGAGCTGATTGCTGCAACCCGTGAGAGCCCTGACGGGGTGGCCGTCCCGACACCAGCCATCACTGCAGAGACGCTCCAGTTACAGCAGTCCCAGGCGATCAGCTTCCCTGAAGAACTGAAGGCTCTGCAAGCAGGAAAGGAGGTGGCGAAGGACAGCCGTCTCAGCGCTCTTGCCCCTGAATATGACCAAGCACTAAAGCTGATCAGGGTTGGAGGGAGATTGAGGCACGCAGATGACCTGGACCCTGATGCTATTCATCCCATCATTCTTGACTCCAAACACCCCCTGGCCAAACTCCTCATCCAGAGCTATGATGTTAATCTCCTGCACCCAGGGCCAGAGAGGGTCTACGGTGAAATCCGACGGAAGTATTGGATAATTGGAGGAAGAGGTGCCATCCGCAAACATCAATTTGCTTGTATGGAGTGCCAGAAATGGAGAGCCGGCGTGATAGTCCCCAAGATGGCAGATCTACCTCCGGCTCGCTTACGACTATACAAGCCTCCCTTCTGGTCGACAGGAGTCGATTGCTTCGGACCGTTCACCATCAAGGTCGGCCGGCGAGTGGAAAAGCGCTGGGGCATCCTGTTCAAGTGCCTGACCACCCGATGTGTCCATCTGGACCTGTTGGAGAGTTTGGATGTCGAGGCATTCTTAATGGCCCTGAGGCGGTTCATATCGAGACGGGGGACACCACACGAGGTTTTGGCTGACCGAGGTACGAACTTCAGGGCAGGAGAAACCAGGTTGGAGGAAGCCTTCCGAGCGATGGAGCCCCAGCTTCAGGACCAGCTATCCGACCACCAGATCTCCTTCAAATTCAACCCTCCGGGTGCACCGCATTTTGGAGGTCCATGGGAAAGGGAGATCAAATCTGTCAAGACGGCCCTAAAGGTCGTCTTGGGTGACCAAACCGTGAGTGAGACCGTCCTGCGGACGGTTCTCATCGAAGTGGAGGGAATACTGAATTCCAAGCCCCTTGGCTATGTCTCCTCAGACATCGCTGATCCAGATCCTGTCACCCCAAACCTCTTACTGATGGGCCGTCGAGATGCCTCACTCCCTCAAGCTGTGTATGCGGACCACCATCTCATCGGTAAACGCCGCTGGCGGCATAGCCAAATATTGGCTGATCATTTCTGGGCCAGGTTTATCCGAGACTACCTGCCAAGTCTGCAGCGGAGGGGAAAATGGAAGCAGGAAACCGCTAACCTGGCCAAAGGTCAAGTGGTCATGATTGTGGACCCTTTGTTGCCCCGTGCCTCGTGGCCAACCGGACGGGTCACTCAGACCGTTCCTGGACGGGACAGCCGTGTCCGGACGGTGGAGGTCCAGGTGAAGAACAGGACTTACCTCCGTCCTGTCGTTCGAGTGGTCCCTCTTCCTGACGTGTCCGAGGAGGACAGGGATTGAGTCTTTGGACCAAAAGGAATTTATCCAAATTCGGGGTGGCTGTACAAAGACTGACTGACTGACTTCCTGGGAGGAAGTGATGTCAGAATAATCAGGAGCAAGGTGACCGCCCCCTGATCACAGCACACACACACACACCCACTCTCACCGAATCCCAAGAAGTCTTCAATAAAGACGCCATTGTGGCTGAATTGATTCCTGTCTCCGCCTCCTCCCTGGTCAGCCTGACAAGTGACTAGCCTGCTCCCCATCGGTCGCCTCCCCTGAACCGCGTAACAATCTTTCAATGTGATAAGAGTTTCAGTAAATGGCTTCAGTTACATAGAAAATCATAATCTTGTTCCTGTAACAAATTATAATTATTGGTTAGTTAAAATTAAACAAAACTAGAAAATTAAAAGAATGTACTTTTTGTTAGTCTGATAAAACAATAATAATAATAATAATACAGTATAGGTGATTGAAAAATCTAATATGTTCTACCATTTAGCTTTTTGAAAACAATTATTATTCTACAGATTTTATTTTTGTGAAACAGTAAATATTCTTCTTTGCATACATCATAAGAAACAGACCTATGAGACCTCTCACATTTCACATTGATAGACTTGCATAACCAGGAGGATATGAACCTTTTAAAACTCTTAGCCTCAAGGCCTTGTTCCTGTGTACTGTGTTGAGTGTGAGTGTGGGTGTGCGTGTGTGTGTCTGTTGGGAAATTCAAGTGAAATTAAGTTTTATCAAAAGACCATATAAAGAACAGTACACTTGGAGACGTTAATTATTTGACTACCATCCACAGGTTTGTTATCTGCCAGCTTATGTACCTGCTCCAAGTTCTGATCAGTCCCTGTTAAATGGAAGAACATGAATTTGTGTAAATGTGCGATTAGAGTTTAAGAAAATGGCTTCAGGTGCTTAAAAAAAAATCTTCATCTTGTTTGTTACTGTAACAATTTATAAAATGTATGTTTTTTTGGACTATCAAACAAAACTAGAAAGTTCAAAGAATGCACATTTTGTCAGTCTGATACAAAAAAAAAACAGTATAGGTTATTGAGTGGACCAACAAGTTTTATGGTTTTTAGCTTTTGAAGGCAAGGCAAGGCAAAATTATTTGTAGAGCACAATTCGTACAAATACATAAAATTACAAGAAGGCAAATAGAATCATTCCATAACTCATAAAAGCATAAAAAAAATCATCAATTAATTAAATTAAAAATGAAGAGTGCAGATCAAATCCTTTCAGTTGTCTTTTGCACATCTAAACAGAAGTGTTTTTAGCCTGGATTTGAACATTTTCAGAGTTGAGGCCTGCCTCACATCTTCTGGAAGACTTCCAGATCTTAGGAGCATAAAACTAAAATTCAGCTTCACCTTGTTTAGTCCTGACTCTGGGCACCAGCAGGAGACCACTGGCTCAGGTTCTCAGAGTCCGGGTTGGTTCATATGGCTCTAACATGTCAGAGATGTACTTTGGGACGAGGTCATGAAGAGAGTTGTACACAAGCAGAGCTGTTTTAAAGTCTATTCTCTGAGCGACAGGAAGTTTGTAGAGACCTCAGGACTGAACTAATATGGTTCTATTTCTTGGTTCTAGTCAGGACTCGAGCAGCAGCGTTCTGGATGTACTGCATCTGTCTTACAGCTCATTTAGAGAGCCCCGTGAGCAGGCTGTTACAGTAGTCTAGTCTAACCTGGTGGAGATGGACGCATGGATTAGTCTTTCTAAATCTGGTTTAAACACTTCCTTTAATTCTGGCCATGTTTTTTTAGATGGCAAAAAGCTGCTGATGTTATTGCTTTACTGTTGCTGTTAAAGTTCAAGTCTGAATCCAGTATTACCCCTAAATTTCTGACCTGATTTTTAGGTTCTAGAGAGAGAGTCTCAAGGTGACTGATAACACTTTCTCTTTGTTTCTGCAGGCCACAGACAATGATTTCAGTTTTCTCTGAGTTTAGCTGGAGAAAGTTGTTTAGCATCCACACACTGATCTGTTTGATGCAGTGACACAATGAATCTTCAGGCCCATTTTCTCCTGGTGTCAGTGACACATAGATCTGAGTATCATCTGCATAGTTGTGGTAGGATACTTTATAGTTGCGTATAAGCTGGCCTAATGGAAGCATGTACAGATTGAACAATAGGGGGTCCCAGGATTGACCCCTGGGGAACCCCACAGGTCATGGCCATTTGGTCTGAGACACAGCTACCAATTTCAACAAAGTATCTCCTGTCCCTGAGATAGGACCTGAACTAATTTAAAGCAATTTCAGAGATTCCCACCAAGTCCTCTAACCTCTGTAATAAGTATCAATAATTTATATGAATTCTTTAATGTAGTATTTTTTTTTTTTGTTTTTTTTTCTACTTTGCAGAGAGCTGTTAACCAGATAGTGAGTGGAGTCCAGCAATATCAGGCTGCATTATTGGAGCACCTAAAACAGCAAATGGGAGACATGATTGAGAGACATTCTGGGGACCTGAACTAAAGAGGGATGCAATGGGGATATTTGACCGGTTTGATGACCCTTTCAGTCATATTGCTTCCACCCATTTGCAGGATAAGACCATCAAAGAACTGTTACAACCAGTTGAAGCGGAGATTGTTGTTGCAAAACAAACATGCGAAACATGGACACTCAATGAATGACCACTGTTTTCATTTTATACCATTGGTGAAACATTTGGAGCAGCTGTTATCACATCCAAGAATTATTCCACTTAATGATGAAAGGCCACAGAAATGCAAGGACGTTTTTTTTTTCATGATTTCATTTAATGGAGACATTTTTAAGTCACACCCACTGTTTTAGGAATTTCCTAGTGTTTGTTTGCAGCATTGTAGTTGGTTTTATATACAGATGAAATTGAACAATGTAATCCTCTTGGATCTTAGGCAAACAAAACGAATTGTTATTGATTAATTACATTAGGTAACATCAAACCTAAATATAGGTCAAGACTTGCCATGGTGAAATCAAAAAACCTTTCCCATTGTGGTATTGATGAGATATTTGAGAGGATTAACTGTGACTTGACTGAGCTGTGTGATGGTGTCCAGGTTGTCACTGCAAATAGTGAGAGGACCATTTATAGGGCACTTATGTCTGTGTGGATACACTCTTGCTCAGCATGAAGTAGCAAGATTTAAGATAGGAATGGAGTTTGTTGGTTTGGGTTTCTATTTTCACCTATTACTGCTCTCTCAGTTCTTACAAGGCTGAAGCTTTGAATAGAGCAACATTTAAAACATTTCAAACTTCTGTTTCCAGATGCAAATATTATACATAAACAGCATTACTGGCTGCGTCTTCCTTCTCCTATTAGGCCACTTTCTCCTACAGTGAGGCATATGTGAATGCACTTTGAGTCAAAACATTGCTTTTTTAAGCAGTGGGCTTTGAAAGGTAGTTTTAAAAATATCTGTAAGTCTCTTGTGCAACACAACCAACTTTATGAATGTAGTCAGAATGTGCACGAGAAACATCCAATTTGTTCAAGTGAAATGGACATGGGCCCAACCTCTGAGGTCAAAAATGTTCAGTATTTAGAAGGAAAGATTAAAAACTTCTTAGGGATAGACCATGTTGAACAGATAGTTTTGGTACAGTGGATTATGCAACATGGAAATAAGCATACATGTGGAAAATCTTTGGTTATTTCTAATGTCAGAAATAACCGAAGATTTTCCACTCCAGATACTGTGATACTACTGTGATACTGTGATACAAGTGATAATCCAGAGTAAGGGTGCTCCAACAAGGGTACCTAACGATTTGATTCGATTTCGATTATGGGAGCTTCGATTCTTCGATTCTTCGATTATAACGATTGTCCACTCGATTCGATTATTAGTGCCACGATTCTTCGATTATTGTGATTTTTAATGCATTTTTCCATATAAGATTGATTTTGTCTTCATCTGTAGCTACATTTTTAAATAACTAGCCTATCAATTATAACTCGGTTCCTCTATAACTACACTCAATAAGTAAATAACAAGGTTTTTTGAACATTTGACTTGTATTTTAAGGCACAAAATATTTTATTTTATGACTGTTATGTAAACATTTGCACTTTGACCTACTTAACTTTGATTCGGCAACATTTGCCCCGGTGTGACACTGGCATGTTGTGCTGGCAGAGGCTTTTCCTTTATGGCGAGCTTCTCTTTGATCTGTCTGAATTTCCAAGGGGCACTAGCAGCAGTTAAACATGAGCAGGCTTTTTACACTGAAGTTGCGTAACCTCTTTGTGAAAATAGTTTATTGAATATTTAATCAAATCACACAAAAATGTATCGAGTCACATGACAATTATATACCGACATAAAAAAAAAAGATGTATGCAAAGAGGAACAAAGTTTGTCTTAAATTCAAGGCAATACATAAAATCTGAGGACTCATTCCTGATTTCCAAGTCTGGTTGCAGTTAATGTACGAGTCGCAGTCAGTCGCGCTCAAGTCAAGAGTCCTTAAAGTCAGGGCTTGAGTCAGCCTCGTGACCGAGTTCTGGACTAAAGTACTACAAGCCTTGTGCTGGACAGATTTTTTTCAAAGTAAAGAGCCATCAAGGGGCCTTATTTCTCATGGAGGGGCCAAGTATTTGTCCAACATCCTTTCACAAAATCCTATTTATGTTTTTGGTAAGACTTTTAAACATTTCAACCATCAGACTTTGTTCAAACACTTTATGTAATTGAAAATAAATAAATAAAGCTTAGATTGCAAAACACCTTATCAATTTTACATTTATTACCTTGGCCAAGGAGGTAATGTTTTAGCTGGCGTCGTCTGTCTGTCTGTCTGTGTACAAGATAACTCAAAAAGTTATGGATGGATTTTGATGAAATTTTCCAGAGTTGTCAGAAATGTGAAAAGGAAGAACTGATTTCATTTTGGGTGTGATCCGGAATAAATCCTGGATTCTGGATCACTTTCAAATTTTCGATAACATTGTGGTCAATGGGGCCGAATATTTGTTTTCTCAATATCTCCGTTAATTATTGCCCAAAACTCATAAAATTTGACTCAGGGATTGACAATGGGAACCTCTATCAAATTTCAAAGTCTGATCTGGATCTGATCCAGAACTCGGATTTTATCGCAATCTGTAAATCACTATATGGGAGAACTGTTGTGCTTGGCAGAGGTCTGCGCTCTCTGAGTGCTTTTCTAGTTTTTATTATGTATTGACAAAATCCTTTTTAACACACAGACTGTCTTGCTCAGCACTTGACATATGTTGTTTACTGTGGATAATTTAGTTTTTCATAACCCACTCCACCCCCACCTCTCTCCCTGTCAGGGCAATTATATATATTTACTTTGTCAATTATTAAGAAATATGGTTATATGTACAATCATGTCACTTTGTCCAAATACCTTTTAGCCCCTGAAAATGGAGGTAGTTTGCCTAAAATTACTTAAATAACGGTAAATGTCATGTTTTTGTGAACCCTCTTAAATTTAAGTTGAAACTCTACATTTCACGTCATACCTTGATTGTTTTATTTCAAACCCATTGTGATGTGTATGTGTGACTTTGTCGCTATATCTAGCGACTTTCCAGACCCCCCTAGCGACTTAATTTGTAAAAAGCGACTAGCGACAAATCTAGCGACTTTTTCTGGTGATTTAGCGACTCACTGGCACTCAAACCGCTAGGTTTGAAGCCATCATTTGGCCGCTGATGGCTGCTGTCTGCCTCGCGACCCGCGCTTCTCTCTCTTTCTCTCTCTCTGTTGGGCACAGTGCACACCTCCGCCTCCC
>JAGFBZ010001084.1:0-44582 GCA_018398805.1 Hirundichthys speculiger
CAGTCTTTAAGAAGATTTAAATAGCTTCTTTTGTCCTCCTGTGCGATAATGTCACAGGTGACACTTGTCTCGGCATATAATTCTTTAGGCACAAATGGAAATGTTGCTGTTTCTCTGCATAGCTTTGGAGTTAGTCACCAGACTTGAAATAAATCATTTGAATAGTATCCCAAACATTCACAGCTCTGTTATATACAGCAGGCAATAATACATTCACTCTGGCTGTTCCTCTGTCAGTCATCATTACAGGAGCTTAGATGTTGTTTAAAAAAATGTTGTGTTTGACCTGAATTCTAAGTTGAACACATCTTAGTTTTGCTTGAGTATTTCTCATTGGCATGAGACAAGATGAGTAAAGAGAGATAATGTTCTGCCATTCAGAGTCATTGTTACTGGAACTCAAATGTGAAAAACTAAGTCGGAAAGTTATCATCATCTGAATATCAATATCACAGAAACAAAGAAACACAGCGATGAATGGTAGATGGTAATCTGTTTTAACATCAGTAATATATTTGGCTCATCGGCTGGAAACTTGCAGCCTGAGATTCTAATTTAGATGCTAATTTACATGAAGAGTCTTGTTGCAGTTGTTGCAGAGTGCAGTGTTATATTTATTTTTTAATTAAACCGTGTTGCTGTAACAGAAATGATATTTTTTCTTTTCTTTTTTAGTGTCTGCATTGGCTATTTACTGTTGGAGGTCAATTTTAGCATCAAAGCAGGAAAACATTAACAACATCCACTGAAGTACCGCCTTATATATCACAAGTCATATCGTATCACAATTTTCACCTATGATATTGCGAATCATATGTTTTATTAATATTATGCTACTCTAGTTCCCGTCATAGAATTATATCTGCCATCTATGCGCGCAATGAATCAAACCAGTGGAGAGGAATGTGTGGTCAAAACATTGCCAGATTAAAAAAAAAAAACTAAGCCCCGTATAGAATCTTGATAAGTAATCTGTGTTTTATTCGGCATGTCAACTTAACAAGATATTAAAACAATCTCACTTCAGTGTGGTGAAACATAGTGCTGTTGAAGCAGGTGGATGTGTGACTAAATTCCTGATCCCTCCAACTGATCCAATCCAACATCTGTCATTAGTCATAATGTTTTCCCACAATATCTGTGCCACAGCCAGGTTACAAAAAGACCACCATCTTGAATGAAGGAACACAATTACATCAACACAATTATATGGAACACATTGGTGTGTAAAAACAGTTTTTTTTGTGCAAAGTTTCAATAGAGTACAAATTAAATAAATGAGAGACTAGCTACATTTAACCGCAGTCACTATTAATTGTGGTTAGAATAAAAAAAAAGCAACAACATAAAAACAAAATTGAGTCAAATCTGAGAAAAATCTTGTAGATTTTCTGTAGCTATCGTTATCGATGTTGTGAACATTAAATATAGCTAAGACATTATTCCACTGTTGCACACAGAAAAATGTGTGCAACAGTAGAAAAAATTGTGCTTGATTGTTGATTGAAAACCTGTCATCATGTGCTTGAAACAGCTGGTTGGATATTTGCGTGAATACAGCACCAGTGTTTTCCGCAAACTGCTGCTGAGTATCAGCAGTGTCGCGTTGACGTCTCGATAATCCGAAGAGACAACTTCTTGCTTTAGTGCTCGCAGCTACATTTTAAGATCTAGTCCACTAAAGTGACATCTCTCAGATGAGCAAACTCGTAACCTCAAAGTCGAACTCTTGCTTGAGGAAAACATTTTAGAAACATTTTCATCTCTTCCAGTAAGTGGTGGTGGCCTTGGAGCTATTGGAGCTTGGAGCTAGCACATTTGTCTCATCAAACAGCACTTAAGGATGACTTGTCCAGGGGATGGAAGATCACAGACATCTTCTTAAAAAAAGATGCTTTTATTCTTTACAATTTCACTAAATTTCTAATGCCTTTTGTTTAGTTTTGATGTGATTTTTTCAAAAAAGAAATTAATCTTAGAACTTTGATTTCCTTGGCATTTAGAGAAGACCCCAAGGCAGTGAAAAGACTTTTACAAAACATTAGAGCTCTTTTAACATTTTCAGCATGTTAAGATTTTAACCTTTAAAAAAGTGAAATTATCTTTTCTTTGTCTACTCCTCATTGATGTCAAAGGCAAAAAGAAAACAACGGAGCGGTAAGGATGTATTATGCTGAATTTCCATAGGAAGCAACAGATTTGAGGAAGAAACAGCAACATAGACAAAGTGTAATAAAATCAAATAAGCCCCCCCCCCCACCCTTTTTGTAATCCCTGCTCCTACACGAGTTTGTTGAATTGAAGGGCTACAGATTGTCGAGACAGCAACTGGCTGCTTTTATGTGAGTGGAATTGACAGGCAGCAGAGCCGTGAAGCTGCCATGGGGTGTGGTTGAGCAGAGTTGATAGATGCCTCTTTTTTTTCATCCAGCAAGATGTGACACTACAGGCAGTTTGAAGAAGAAGTCAAGTTGACTTAAGTCAGCTGGTCAGGGGTTTGCGTGTAACTGACTGATTAGTTGAAGTGACAGGTATGTGTCTTAAGTATATGTTGGATAGTTTATTGGTCTTTTAAGCCAAACTTGCTTTGGTTGTTTGTGACCTTCAACAGTCATCACCAGGCAGGTGGTTTGGTAGAAAGCCTGAGATGGACAACCTATGTCTGAACCAGTAAGTGTTTTTATTCTATGTCAGATATAGCTGGTTAACCAGGAAATAGAGTAGACTCAGTATCCAAGTTACGACGTAGGCGAGTTACGACCACCCGTACTTATGACCACGTCCAGCAGATGGCAGCGCAGTGCGTAAGATAGTTGTGGCAGCCTGGCATCGTGTACAACAGTTATGGGAGCGCAGCATCTCATGCTCACAGCAGCAAAAAACAGTAAACTGCTTGTATATAATAGTATTCAATAGAAAAACATACTTAAACTCATTGACTGCCATTGACGTCTATGGACGTCATTTCCATCTAATATGTGTCACTGGGGTTGCCAGGCAGAGCATCGTAGTTAGTGTTCCAGGCCTCTAGATGGCAGCACCTCCATTCTCTATAAAAGCGACTTTTTGACCCCCCCCCCCGATAAATTGCAAGTGAGAAAAAAAAAATGGCGCGGCGCATTCTACTGCTTACAAAGGAATGGAAAACGGTAGGAACAAACTTTTTTTTCCTGAGGAAAGAAGCGACTCTACCGTTTATTATGGCGGTTTCAGTGTTCACATAGTCATAAAATACAATATTCTGTGGGCTTCGGAAGATCTCTAAACATGCTCTGCACCTGGCTGGCAGCCAATGAGTCATACAGAACAATTTTATATCCATTTTGTATATGCTCCGATTTACAACCAATCTGACTTACGTCTGGTTAGTCGGAACCGATCTAAGTCGTAACTCGGATACTGATTGTACCATGAAATTATGCAGTTTCTATGTGACAGTAGTGCATTGCATTTGGGGCTTTTTGCACACACAACCACTTCCAGTAGAAAAAGCAACAAGCCAAAACAAGCGATACAGATGATTCATTTTCACGCTTTAAACCGTCAAGCAACCATGGTTTACAACTGTGATGCAGCGGCGTGTACGTCATGTAGCTCCAAAGCAAAGATGCTACACATCTATCCCTTCATGGGTGGCTTGACATGAATAAAGTGGCTGAAAGATCTCTCTGCGTAGAGAAGATGGAAGGTAATGCTTCATTGTGAGAGGAAGGACAAACGGGGAAGAATGTCGACGGGCTGAACCTCACAAGGCTATGTTCCCGTCATTTCTGCAAAGCCCCGCATGAGTGTGTGCGCTGCCCCCTCATACGTAATGTTCAGTGGTACTTGAGTAGCCTCTGTTAATCTTATACTTACACATTTGTGAGAATTATATTAAAGGACAGATTGTCGGTTTCATAATAATTTATTTCATAATATTAAATGTGCGTTTTGAAAAATTACTCCTTGGGTTTACTGTATTTTAGAAGACATAAATGCAGAAATAGAGTCCACAGCTTCCTTCCTTGAAATGACAGAGCTACTATTTCTGCCTTCTCTGTGTGTATTTTATGCAGCTGAAGAGACAGAACTCCACTGACGACTCTGTAACAACAAACATGAGCTAGTGGTGCTCATTTAAAACAGGAGGATTATGCACCTGGAGATTTTATGGACTTCCAGGTGATATGTTGAAATGAGGCCGAGACTGCGTGAGATTGATAGCACATAGCAGTTCCCCGCTGCAGTCATTTTTATGTCTCTATCGGCATCAGGCTGCCAGGGCAACGGTGTACCAGACCAGGAGTTTGACAGTGATGGAGTACTGAGACATCCAGCTTGACAAAGATGGGAACTGTGCACTCCAGGTCTTCTTTTTTAATGCAATACTTCATCTTTCATGTTTCTCTTGATTTGCCCTCCCTCCCCAGCTGACATTTCTTGTCGAGCTTTGTTGTACAGTGTGTGATATGACTAATAGCCCACCAGCTGATCCTTTGGCATAAGTGTCTAAGTTCCAGTTTAATACTTCAGTATTAAACGTCACTTTTAGTTTTTCTGTACTCTGATGTGTGATATGCAAACTTCTCAGTGATGTGAAAACGGCATTAGGAGTCTGTCAGCAACACCAGCTCATCTCCATTTGTTATTCTCACACCGCGGACTAGTCCTAACTTCTTGCAAGAATCAAAACTCCTGTTTGGATCAGTATTTTTATTTTTAACAAAACTGATACAAAAACAGGTTTACATGTTATTTCCATTTCATATAAAGAGCCTCAGTCTTGCAACAAGTCTCATGGGTTTTTAACATGCAAGCAACACTTATACAGGCAAATTTGTGTTCTGGTTGATAAATCCCAGTTGCTCCTTAAGCACACTCAAATTACACAATTGTATAGCAAAAGTAATGACACGGAACAATGTTAATCATAACACAAAAAACTTAATTATGATTTATTACTATTACATCATGAGATATTAGTAACAAAACTGATGGCATCAATTATTTCACAAATGAGATCTGTCATAACCTTACATTCATTGCGTTTTAATGAGTGCTAAACTGTTAAATGGCTTCATGTTTTTCAAGAGGAAATGTTAAATCAGACACTCAGGCTTCATTATTTTACATTAACAGACGTTAGCACTGCAGCCCCACAGCTAAAAGGTTCCTGGTTTGAATCCCAGCTATGGCTTGTCTGTGTTGAGTTTGTGTGTTCTCCCTGGGCTTGCATGTTTTTTTTCCCCTACAGTTCAAAAACATGTATGTTAGGCTGACTGCAGATTGGAGTGAGCGTGAGTTTGCTTAGTTGTTTGTATGTATGTGGCCCTGCGATGGACTGGCAAACTGTCCAGGGTGTACCCCTGCCTCTCACCTCCCCCCCAAACAAACTGGGATGGTTCAAGCACATGACCATAAATGGCAGGAAGCAGTCACAGGTAGATATGATAAAAGACTTTCACTATATGACACTAATTTACACTGATAGCAGCTGAATCAGTAGGTTCTTTGTTATATTTGGGTGATATTACACACTGTTTTGTGAACTTGAACATTCAGATGTCACTATCTTGGTGTTTTTAGAGACTGAACTGAACGTATTTGGATAAGAGGAGGGAGCTGTGAAGTGATCCTTGAAAACTAATTGTATAAAAAGTATAGATCTCTTTCACTGAATTTATTGACTTGCGTATTTCATGAAAGATGTTGGTGCTTTTTCAACGGAGTCTATTGGGGCTGGAGATACTTGGCCACCAAGGCTGCATTTCCACAGCAGGTCTTGATGGCTGTTCCTGTTTACTGTCTATTTCAGATTATTTCTTTATTTACAAAAGTTGGTCATATAATCTTTTATAAGAGAAGCATACCCAGTGTCTTCATCTACACTAGTAACACCTACAGAAACATTACTCAAAATAGATGGGTTTGGTTGTTGATGTGGAAAGGAAGGAAAATCTGCATTATTTTCATTGAGTGCAGATTAAATCAATACAGTTGAACCATTGTAAATATTGTTAGAGATGCACCAATTGATTGGCTGTGCTCAGAATTGGCCAATTTCTGTCTGGTCGGCTCTGAAAGGTCCCGGCCAATATTGCTGGCTGATATTTTTATCACTCACTACATGCATCATAGACAGGACTTTGATTTTTTTTTTTTTTTTTTTTTTTTTTTTTTTTTTAATTTACGTTTCTTTAATTCATTTTGGGAGGTGGGAGCAGCAGTAAATGTGTTAACTTAGAAGTTCAAAATACTGAGAACTCTAATTCTTTTTCCCATTATTTGTCAGCAGTTATCAAACTTCAGCAGTATTTGGTTAAATGATAAATTGTAAGTCCCCTAACAATTCTTTAGATTTTATTAAAGAGCTCATTTCTTAGTCCCTCAAGGGCTAAAAGATAAAGTTGCCTACAGCCCTTCACTGTTTCAAGACACTCCTTAATTGCATCTGCAAACAAGCTGTGGTTTTTTTTTCTCCTCTGCTTTTTACTTGCATCCACAAATTAGTTCCTTTATGAAGTGGCTGCACATCTTCGTCTCCAGAATCAATGGGTGCATTTATGAAGCTGGAGCCAAAAGGAAAACAGATGGTTAAGACTGAGCCACTAGACGCGAGAGATGTTTTCCTGCTAATTAAACTGATTTATTTTATGTGCCTTTAGATTTTGATTTGCTGTCACAATCAAGTTGTTGTTGCACGTTTCACATTCTATAGAGTGAAGAACTCAACATTATGCACGTACAATAGGACAACAGCCCAGTCTGAGAGGACACATCAATTCAAGATAGACCAATTTAAAAATAATAAGTATGATAATTAAAGCATCCCATCAATATGAAACAATATTTTTGACAGCTTTCTGACAGGTGTCCTTTTGTCCCTCTTTTTTGATGTTGCCCTCTGAATAACACGGACAGAACTGTTTAGTTCATGTTTTGGCCTTTATTCAGCTGGCATCTGGAATGCTTTTATCATCAATCCACCATCCAGGTTAAAATATTGCACCGGGATTAAAAAAAAGAAAGGCAAAATTAATTTCAAGTATAATTGCAGGTATCCTAGAGTTGAGCTTGCATTTAGCCATAGGAAGCTTTCATGTGGCTTCCTGCAGTTCTAATCTGTCCCCAAGAAATATCTGAAGTAGAGCTGAGGGATTTTATCCATTCTGCGATATATATTGATATTTTTTCCCCGGAGAGTATCAATTTTTCAGCTGCTGGTATTGATATTCTAAGCTTCTTTCAAATCCCCCGTGTCCCACCTTTAAAAGCTTGCAAACAATAATTTGCACTGTTTAAATAAATGAAACTATTTTTCTCAACAAATCTTTTATTCAGTTTTGCCCAGCATTTGCAAACTGCCTGTCAGCCATATAATGTGTAATTGATGCTTTCAGTTCAATAAATTCAAACAAAGTCACTGGAACACTCACAACGTGTCACCAAAATCACTTTGTCCCTTTAAAATCTTTCGGAAAATTATGTAAATGTATTGTAAGGTGAATATCGATATACGGTGATCCATTATTTTTCGCGGTTAATGGGGACCGGCGCCCCCCTGCGAAAATCAAAATCCGTGAACTGGAGCCGGAGCCCCCGAGCCTCAATAATGTGTTTAAAATATGTTTACAAACCCTAAAAAAGTAGCAAAGCACTGCAGCGAAACAATACAAAGGCTCAACTGTAGTCTTTCTGATACCTTCACAGCCTCTGGTCTCTGAACCGTAGTAAACTAACTGCTGGTATTGTGCTACTTTTGGCTCGTAATTAGCGGCTAACACGCTAACAACAACAAAAAAAAGTCCGGTTTTCTCTGCATGGAACGAGCACTTTATTCTGGCACTGCAGGAACTTGTAACATCACACAGGTTGTATTGTTCGGCTCCTGTCAGTTAACAGAGAATGTAAATCTATACACGCTGGGCTGCTGTTTATGCTCACTCCACTTTTCATCTAACCTCGTTTTCTTCTGCCGACCCACGACACACACACTCCATTACCCATAAGGCCACATCATTACCCATAAGGCTACCTTCTTAAAGGGGCCAAGCTGGCTCACAGCATTTCTTCACTGTGAGAGAACGCGCACAGCATCCTGTGATGTTTCCACGATTTTTTAAATTATATCATATATTCCTGAAAAATCTGTGAATAACTAAAACCGCGGAACTTAAACCGCGAATTGGCAAGGGATCACTGTATATCATATCATGAGCCGAAAATCCTGTATTGTATCGTATTGCGAGATTAGTGTATCGCTACAGCCCTAATTTGAATGTTGAGACGAACATCATTTGGTCGCTTGTGGCACCATCGTGGGGCCGCAGATAAGAACAGGAGAGAAAAAAAGTGGCTGAGAAGGAGCATATGCCTGCATGACTGATTCCTGTGTATGAAAGCATTGGTCATTTGGATTTGAGTCAGCAAACACTGGGAAGTCAGAAGAGGTCAGGAGTGACATGTTTCCTTTTTGGTTGATCAAACATGAGACGCACTGAGGTGTTCTGGTCCATCTGTGAGGGTTTCACTGTGCATGCTGGGAGACCTGCTCAAGCAGCATCGTAGTAGTAACCATAACCACAATAACCATGACCTGTAACAGGGGCTGGATGGCGTATGGACCCAGCTAAGGCCTGATTTTTCTTACGCTGTAGTGGAATTGGAAATGACTGAGAAAGTGTAACATGGTGGGAGAAGTTAAACCATTGTGCCATAATGGACGAGCTCTCTTTCAGGGTCTGGGAGCTGCCATGGTGGGGACTGTCTCACAGTTGATTGCTTCTTTCCTGTTAAGATCTATGAGCAAATCATAAAACCATACCACCAGAAACAAATTAAAATTATGGCTATCACTGAAATGGAAGGGAAGTTTTAATCTAATCATCACAAAAGCACGGCCGTTCTGGTCGACCTTGTACCATAATAACCTGGAGCAATAGCAAACACGTTCCTGTTCAGGAAATAACCACTCATACTTAACGCCTTTTGTTTCAAGTTAAATCTTGAGCAATTGCTTTCTCCTGTGTTTCTCTTTATAGATGTTTGATGATTAGTCTCTGGTCCTTTATGTTACTGTTGCATTGCTATTATCTAAATGTGTTTGTCTTTAGATTGTTAGTTGTTTTTTTTGTCAAATTGCTGTGTTGTTAATGCAGTGTCTCAACTTTCGCTGAATTGTTGTCTTTTATATATTTGTGAGTCAACCCCCCTTCACATTTAAATATACCATTTACTTCAGTACTTCAGTACAGTAGTGCAAAGGATTAGTTCCACCATAAAGACTTCACAATTGCACAGTACTTTTCTTACTTTGGGAGTATTGCTATCAGTCTGGAAATCTAGAAAAATGGAGAACATGTTAACATTGTGAAAGGGAAACAACACAAAGATATTTTTCCAAAACACTCAATAAAACACCAGCTGAAAGCAAAAGGATGTCTAAAAGTACACCTCAAAATCTAGTAAAAACATACAAAAGTAATGGTATCTTACAGAAAATTTATTTAACATAATTAAAAAGCAGGGAATAGATTTAAACATAAATCAGGAAATAAATAAAAAAAAAAACATGATTTGGCACAGCAGCTTCAGATGCCTTCATGCCTCCCTACATCTAAGTGTTGACATAATGGCCTTTTCGGATTGCAACTCTTAGACTAAGTGGTTGGAAATTTGAAAGAGTTTTTAGAAATATTGGCCTTAGTTTGTGGGCCTAGAGAAAAATTATTATGGCTAATCCTTGAGTGCATCAGCACCATCAGAAAATTATTTTCTAAAGGACAAATGATTTAATACGAACACAGTTTCTGAAGTATTTCACCCCTACTTTAGCATTTCTGCACTTGGGTTTGTATTAATTGAATGGACAACAAATTGATCAGTGAACTCTTATTTGCTAACACATTGACCTCAATTATCAATCTACTTATAAGAACTGAAAAGATGACTTATTATTTTCAAGTTGGCACATTCTCCTGAGGTATTAATAAGAAGTCTGACAGTCCATGGTCAAGTGCAAGAACATCAGTTTCAGCTTTCAAAGCTCTTTGCAGACAGTCTTTTTTTTTTTTGGGGGGGGGGGGGGGGGGGGGGGGGGGGGGGGGGGGGGGGGGTCCTCTTGACTCCACTACAATGCCCTTGTTGTGCCCCCCTGAAATAAGTGTTAATACTTAACTTTGCACTGATGCCCCCTGTTAAAGCATAGCACATATTGTCACATATTGTGAATCTGGCTGGATGCAAAGATAGTGAGACAGGATAACTTGAGCCTAGATTGTACAGTATCTACTCTTCCAGTAGATATTTTCCTGTCATATGGTCCTGTAGTTGATTTGCCATTGCTTTTGAGAGATTTAAAAATAAAGGGGACATTGGACATTGATCCACAAATGGTTAAAACGCCTGGAAGGAGGGTAGTTTCATTTTTAAAAACCTGTGGTATGTAGTGTGTCAGGAAAACAGATTGATCAGACCTGATGAAATTTTAAATTAGAGGAAAAATCTGCTTAATTGGGATGGGATTAAAAAAAAGACAAGTTGATGGTTTAGATGCAGCTATTGTAGAAGCAGCTATCTCTAGAAGCTCAAGAAGACAAAAACAAGCTAAACAGAAATCAGGTTCTGTATTTGTTTCAAACTTCATGAAACATCAGTGACAGTAGAGGAAAGTGAACCATGAATTTTCTCTTTCATGGAAAAACCTTTATTTGTAAATAAGTTTATGAAGTCATCACTATGTAAGGAAAAAGAATTCAAGGCTCAACAGAGTTAGGACTGTTTGCCAGCCTGACCACAGCGCTGAAAGGTTCTCCTCTATTAATGATGAATAATATACAGTGCCTTGAAAAGGTCTTTCTACCAAGTTAATGTAATATCTTTTTAGACGAAGGGACAGTCTTCTAAATTACTGGACTACTATTTCCTTCCCAACTTTGTTGGAGTCTGCTTTAAGCTGTGCAACACCATCAACTACAGACTTTAGGAGTAGACTTTAACTAGCTGCGCTCTGTTGTATTAGCACATGGTACTGAGGTAAAAAAAAAAAAAAATAGAACTGATTCTGTGGATTTAATTATGGTATTCTGTGACAGACAACTGCTATAATAAAAAATCAATTCAGAAGCTGTGTAGCCATCCATCCATTAACTGTACCAGCTTAGTCCTGTGCTGGGCCACAGGGAGCCTATCCCAGCTCTTTTTTGGGTGAGAGGCAGGGGTACACCCTGGACAGGTGCCGTGTAGTAGAGATGCGCGGATGACGTATATTTTAACCCGCAACCGCTTCTTAAAATCTCTATCCGCCCGCTATCTATTTGCAGGAACGTTTTTTCACCAATTTTCAAAACCGAACCGACCCGCCATCCTTTTTAATAATATGTAAAATATTTTTTCTTATTATTATTATTTGAGTGCTTCAACCGCAACCCGCCCGAATTTAATTAAAGTATTATTTTTTGATGAGTCATCCGCCCGATATGCGGATTATCCACTCCGCCCGCGGGTGCACGGTTCATCCGCGCATCTCTACCGTGTAGGCAATCAGTGTAAATTAAAGGTTAGTATGAAACATGGTTAGATGAGACCAAGTTATCTGGTATGATGTTAATTGTTTTTTTTTGTTGTTACTTTTTATAGTAATGTGAAGGATATGATAAAAAGGGGGAGCAAAACTCCGTACATTTTGAAAAAAGCCATGAGTCCAATAGAGTCAGTCCTCTGTTTATGAACAAGTTGTTTACCAAGAGACTGTTTGTAAGTCAAGCATTTGCACTGTACTGTATTGATATGTGTGGGTACTAGTTTTAGTTTTCGACAGCTCTAGATTTGGACATGTAATCAATGATATTGGTTGTTATCACCATGGAAAGCTGCTGCCTCCATGTGGCCCAAAGCTGGGGGTATCTGGATGGTGAGATTTGAAGAAAATCTGAGCATTTAACTAAGGATCAGAGTAAGGGCCAGATGGGTTATTTTTAAGATACTGATATACTGTGGTACCTCTACTTACGAACATCTGTACATACGGAATTTTCAGGTTACGAAACGCCTCAACGGGGAAAATATTGCCTCTTGTTACGAAAGAAATTTCAGGATACGAAAGGCAAAAATACAGTACGCGCTGCTACTCGCAGCTCCCAGAGTTTACCGAACGTAAACATACTTGTAGTGGTTCTGCCACTGGCTACCGCCTAGCATCTTCCTGGCATCCCATTGAGATTTTAGGACAATTCCATGAATTTTGGGAATTTGTTGAAAAGAATCACCCAGAAAAAGAGTTCACGGGCTATCGCTCATTATGATGATGTTTGCCTTGCACATTTTCGAAGGATTGTAAAAGCCGACAAAACATCCTTGGATTGGTTCTTTACAAAACGTCTGGTAAAAACCACTGCTGAGAGAGAAAAGGTGACAACGATAGCAGTTAAAAGGTTAAATAAACACAATTTTTATTCTTTGTTTTTTACATTATGTACAACTCTCATTTTATGTTTATTGTGCAGTAATCTAATTGTAACATGCATTTGTTACATGTTTTGATGCATTTTTATGATTTATAAAGAAATTTATGTCCAAATTTTGGGGGGCTTGGAACAGATTTGGGCATTTACATGGAAAACGCGTCTCTACTTACAAAATTTTCAGGTTACGAAACTACTTCCAGAACCAATTAATATCGTAAGTACTTTGTATTTGAAGACTTTAATTAAAGGGTCAGATGTTATTATTAATAATAATAATAATATTAATAATAATAATAATAATACATTACTGAATTTGTTTTTTATTATTTAGGCTCCTTTTTAAACCCATAAGGTTCAGCTGCACTCCCTTCTACACCTCAATTATTTTCTTAAAGTTATTTATTTCTTCAAGCATATTTCACTATAGTCTACCCAGAAGCTATCTCCTTTGCTGTACATGCTCACCATCTCCAACCTTTTCTTTTCTCAGCCTGCATCTTGTCCCTTGCTGTGTGACCGGGCCCATCCAGCCACCAGGGTTGAGTTATTAATGCCTGGGGAGGCAGGGAGAGGATTTCATTGCATATTCAGGTGTAGGGATGGATGGCTTTCAGAGGCAGCTGGGGAGTGCTGGGGAGGAGAGTTTCTGTTGAGAAATAAATATACCTGTCTCCTGTTGATGCATAGGGCCACACTCAATGCAATGCAAATCAACCACACTATCTGTTTCCACCCATTCCCACCTGGATTCCCAGAAGCCATGCACTCACTCGCTCACTCTCCCTAGATTTAGATGAGCCTCACTCTGTGAGGTGGAAGAGCTCTCATATTGCCCGCGTGGTTTAGTTACCATGAGTTGTTGGGAGATTCAACGAGCATAATCGAGTCGCATTTCTCAGGTGACTTGACATGTGGTATTCATTACCTGTCCTGACTTCCAGATAACCAAAAGAGGGTAAAGGGATGATTTTTATTTATTTTTTTGTTATTGGAAAACTTTATTAGAAACTCTTATCAGTATTTGAGAAATTCAGTTGGTTTTTGATCATTTTCAGAAAATAATTCAAAAATAGTGACTAACGGATTTTTATTTCCTGGGCAACACAACTGTGACCACTCATCTCTCCTGCTTCAAACTTTCATTTCCGCTGCTCCCTGTTCAGGGTTGCCACAATGGAGTGATCTGCATGATTGGTGGGCCACAAGTTTTACGCCAAATGCCCTTTCTGACATAAGCGGGACCACCTGCATAGTAGGCAACAGCATTATCTTTAAGCCACCTCTTCTGAATAGAAAAACAACTAATTATAAGTAAAATTAGAAATGGCATAGTTGCAGGGTTTTCTTTATTTTAATAGATGAAGTTTCTCCTCCTTAAATTTTAGTGAAATTTCATACTTAATGGAGAAAATAGACACTGCTGTTGCTCAGCATTACTATTTATTCATCACAAATGTCTCAGTCCTCATGGGTCTTTGTGCTTTGAAACTGGTCTCAAAGAGTGGTTTGAGACTTCAGTTATACATTCAAACCCACTTGCCTTAGAAACTCTTGGATATGCTAAGACCTTCTCTAAAAAAAATCAATTAAATGTAAAAAGAAAAAAAAATATAAAAACAAAAAATGAGTGGCTGTTGGAAGAATGTTATGAAAGTCGGGCTCTTTTCCTTTTTCGCTTTTCTCTTCAAGGGTCGCCACAGCAAATCATATTCCTCCATCTAACTTGATCAGCTGCACCCTCTTCTCTCACACCAACTAACTTCATGTCCTCTTTCACTGCATCCATAAATCTCCTCTTTGGTCTTGTCAAGTGACCCAGGTGAAGTTGGAATTATCCAAGCTTTGTTGATGAGATTTTACTGATATAATGTAGTGGATTAACAGAAGAGTGGTAATTAATGTGATTTGTAATCACATTATTCAATGATCAGAAAGATGTATTATTAAATCTATGATTTATTTCTCGTTGGATCAAGACACTGTGCGTCTGTGCTGTCAGCAGGCTGAGGTAAGCTGCTGTGGGTCACTGTGTACCCAGTGAAAAATGAAAACAACGGCTATGTTTATCAAAACAGGAGTAGGAGATAGCAGCCGCGGGTGAGGTAATGTAAGCACGAGCCGGTAACTAGTCTAAACAAGTGAAGTAACAGAAGGAGAGGTGATTTACGTGATTTGTAAGCAATTCCTAATCAATGAAATGTATGAAATGTGTGTGTGATTAGTCAATGATCAGAAACAAAATGTATTAGTGATTTTTAATTTTTAACATAGTGTATGTTAGGGAAAACCTATTTTTGTTGGGTCAAAAACGGAGAGAGACAGAGCGGAGCGCATGTTCCTCTCTGGAATGTCAACAGGGCAGGAGAGAGGGCGTAAGTGTAAACATAAGTTACTTCGCATACACAACACTGGGGCCAGGTGTCTGGGTCAAATGGTGATGTCGAGGTGGGGCTGTGTGTTTGGTACAGAAAGCGGTACATGGGCTCCGGACTGCAGACGGAAGGTTCATTGCCGAATTCTGTTATTAAACACGAACCAATCAATCAATCAGTTAATGTAACGTTGGAACATACGTTGGTATGTAGATCGTTAGAAAAAGGGTTAGCGTTAGCTGATAAGCTTTAGCTTAACGAGCTGGATAGCCAAGAAAAACAAGGTGGCCTTGGACTGGTGATAGGGAAGATGTCATGCTGTAAACATGTGAAGTCATTGTGGGATGTGTGTTATGCATGATTATGTAAAATTATGCACGCCTCTGTATATGTGAATAACCAATCAGAAGTGTCATGTGAAGTTTGAGGGAAATTATGTATGCATATGCAAAGGTGAGAGAACCAATCAGATGAAGGCTGGTGCAGGGCGAGCAAGGAGAGAGAGAGAGCGCATAAAAAGAGAAGGCAGAAGGACTCTGGGTGGATTCCTGGAGCGATTTTCAGACGAAGAAGGACTAGCTGAAACCTGGACGAGCGACCCCCATCTGGAGGATTAACTGGAAGGAATTACTTCAAGAAAAGAAGACAGAAAGACGCTTGGAACAGGATCTACGAATTTTTCCCCAATTCTTGAAGGAATAATTGGAGCCTTTTTGGTTAGCCTAGCTCACCGCTAGCAAGGAGGAGGGGCCGAATCAGCATACCGGCCGGCCGGCCTGATCGTTTGAGCTCTCTCTCTCTCCCTCCCTGCCCAGCGGCCTTGAAAACGCATGATGGCCACGTGTGTCTCTCAGCCTGTCCTTGACCAACCAGATGAACTGATCAGTAAGCCACAGCTTTAATCTGCCTTTTTAGAATTATAAATTGTATAACCAATCAATGCTGTTGCTTAACCTTGCTAATCTGCTTTAATAAATATAAAAACTGTCATAAGACGTCATTTGTGGACATTACATCTGTATTCAGAATTTTGAAGACTTGTTTATGCCTCTGCACTAACACACAGGTTCTTATGGGTTATTTTAGCCACATTTTTGTCAATTGTCCCTGAGGCTCGCTGTCCGAGCCGCTAAAGTTTTCCTAGCCTGTAACAAGAGCCCAGATCGTGAGAGAAGAGCTGCCGTTAACAGACGTGACCGATGGCTGGATGGACTTCGAGCCACCCGGCTATTCCTCTGAAGGACAGTTATTGGAGTGAGCGGGGCATACGTTTTGGAAGTAGGCAGTGAGAGCTAGGCGTATCTTCTCGACACCAGCTTAAATAAGTTGAGGAAATCTAGTGAGGAACCTCTCCTAGACCGCAACTTCTTTACCCGTAGGATGGAGAGCTGGTCCCGGTGACAGACTCTGCTAGTCAGAGACTGAACCAAAACTGGGGGATTTTACATTTGGCGCCCGAACAGGGACTTGAAAAAGTGAGTTTCAGGTCCAACTAATCTGGACCCCCCAGATAAAAAAGTGTGCAGCAGGCACAGAAGATCGACTCCCCCGTGTGGACAAAAAGGGAGGGGCCGAACCCGCAGTAATTGCAGGGAGCAAGCGGGATTGAAGAGGAGCGAAGGTCGACGGAGAATTTCTAGAGGAAATCCCAAGACTGCGTAGAATAGCCACACCAGTCTGAACTTTATCCCTGACCCCGATTTGGTACCTAGGGAGGCTTTAAGGAACAGACGACTCGATCAGACAAAGACAGAGAAGAGTGAGAAGAATGAGAAAAATGGCGACAGGACAGAAGAACCTTAGCCCAGAAGAGGATGACCCAGGGTTGGGACCGAGGACTGCAGAAACCAAGCCCCATGGGACGGCCTCGCCGTCTGGGAAAGCAGAGGAGCAGAAGAGACAAGCCCAGGAGGACCGAGATAGGTTAACTCAGGGCTTAGGGCAGAGCGAGTTCTTAGGTAGCGACCTTGAGGAAGTAGAAAGAGGATCTGAGGTGCAGAGCTACGCCTCTGAGCCCCCACCTAACCGGCTGAGGGAAGTCGGGATGGTGGATATAGGAGGGGCTGAAGACCCACAAGAAAGGACCCAGGATCGGCCAGAGATGGCCCAGAGTCAGACGAAGGAAAAGAAACCAACTGAACCAAGCCTCAGTATGGAGGAAGAATTGGATGAACAGCAGACCACGCCCACACCATTAATACGGAGTTGTGTAGAAGAGATGGACCTGGATTTTCGCCAGATACAGCTCGGGGATGGACCCAGCGGAGAAGACAAAGAAAAGAAGAACTGGGGTGGTGATGAGCCCTCAGTGGGGTCGCCCCCACCAAGGAAGCGGACCGTAAAAACGGAGAGGCACTCATCCGAATCCCCGCCACCAAAAGGACGACAAGAAAGGACGGCAGAGGAATCCCCAGGGTGGAAACATAGGCGTGTTCCCCCCAACTTGGCCCTCCTTTTCCCCTATAGAAGAGATCGCCCCCGGACCTTGAAATGGTGCCCCCGGAGGCGAAGAGAGTGACCCTGAGGAATGGAGCCCGGGCCTATAGCTACATAGGGAGCATCGGGGGGGTCAGCAGTGATGCCCTGATAATCTTTACCGATGCTAAAGGGGAGGCCCACCATGCTGAGGTGAGAGATCAGCTATGGAAGGCCGGAGAGGGCTATAGGCAGGAAGTCAGGCGACTCAATATAACCCGGACGGGGGTAGGCATGGCAAGTGGGGGACATCTGTCCCATTATGCTATAGTTCATGTGAGAATTGACCAACATCAGGGAGGTCCAGGAATGAAAGAGTACCTGCCGGTGATGATAGAGGCCCTGGAACGGGGTCTGGGGAAGGCGAAGGAGATAGCAGCCAGGAGGGTGATGATAAGCGTTAATGGGTTAAGAACAGGAAATGTGTCCTGGGGGATGGCCGAGATGGCGGCGGTGGCGGCGATGCGGATGGACGCGGCTAGGTGTCACATGGGAGACCGAATCGAGGAGTATGTGATTCAAACCTCCCCCGAGGATGAAGAGACCAGGAGACAACGGGCACTGGCAGCCGTGATAGGGATGCAGGGGTTTGGAGGTGCAACACCGGCCGGAGGAAGAACACCGGAGTCCCGGGGAACGCCCAAAGAAGTCGAACCCGGAGCCCCTGCACCAGTACAAGAGGAGTTTATCTTCATTGGGGGAGACTCGCCGAGAGCCCCGCCTGCCGCAAAGAGAAGTCGGGGAGCCGAAGGGGAGAGCGTGACAGCGAAGACCCCACCCGACGTGGAGATAGCGACGGTAAGTCCTCGACAGGAGTCACCACCGCCATCGGGGAACCTACTGGAGACAGGCCTGGTGGAGGACTCGGAGGGAGAAGAGGAGAAAAAGTCAGATGTGGCCAGCCTGTGCTTCCTGGCTGAGAAGAGGCGTGAAATCCCGATGGAACTGAAGATGAAGAGACGCAAGGGAAAGAAGAAACCGCTGGAGTTCGCCAACGTGAAGATGGGAACCCTAAGAAGGCCCCAAGACCTGAGTTGGGGGAACCATGAAGACCAGAGGCATCAGGAAAGGGTACACTCTTCATAACCGTATTGTGCTGGAGGACCTGAGAGATGAAGAATCGTTCCTGGCCCAGTGTGAGGCCGACCTGACCAAAGGGGCCCAGGCCGGGCACCAGATAAAGAGAACGGCGCCTAGTGAACGGTTTGTGAAGGCTCTGAGGGTGGTGATGACAGGTCGAGGAGAGGAGGCGAAATTTGCGACCAGGCCAAGGACAGGACACATGGTGGCCACCCTGGATCAGGCCATGAAGACATGGGATCTGGAAACCAAGTACTACGAGGAGAAGAGGAAAAAGGAGACCAGGCCCTCTGCCAAGGTTTCAGGGGAGGTAGTCGCTAAATTGACCACGCAATATCAGGAATCAAGACAGTCTTCCTCTGGGCCTCCTGCCTGGCAGTTCCAACTTCACCATCCTTCTACCAATATATTCACTCTCTCTCCTCTGTACATGTCCAAACCATCTCAGTCTGGCTTCCCTGTCTTTTTCTCCAAAACATCTAACATGCGCTGTCTCTCTGATGTATTAATTCGTGATTCTATCCATCCTCATTACTCCAAAAGAGAACCTTAACATTTTAACCTCTGCTACCTCAAACTCTACCTCCTGTCTTTTCCTCAGCGCCAAGGTCTCTAAGCTATACGAGATCACGGGTCTTACCACCGTCTTGTATACCTTTTTCTTTCATTCTTGCTGATACTCTTTTTGTCAGACATCTCACCTGAACACTTTTCTCCATCTGTTCCAACCTTCTTGCAGACACTTCACCTCCTTTCCACACCCTCTGTTGCCCTGGACTGTTAACCCCAAGTACTTAAATTCCTCCACCTTCTTTATCTCTGCTCTCTGTAGCCTCACCTTTCCACTTGGGTTCCTCTCATTCACACATTTATTCTGTCTTGCTGCCAACCTTCACTCCTCTATTTTCCTGGGCATATTTCCTCTTCTCTAAGCTTTCTCCACCTGTTCCTTGCTCTCATTACAGATCACAATGTCATCCGCAAACATTATAGTCCATGGAGATTGCTGTCTAACCTCATATGGCAGCCTGTCCATCACCATAGCAAACAAGAAGGGGCTCAGAGTGTCGATGCAGTCCCACCTCCACCTTGAACTCCTCTGTCACACCCACAGCACACCTCACTATTGTCAGATTTCTCCTCCATTCCTCAGGAATCCTTCCACACCCCCAAAGGTATATCATCAGGACTGACTGTCTTTCCACTCTTCATCCTTTTCAATGTTCTCCTCACTTCAGCCTTACTAATCTTTTATCTCCTATCTCTATTTTTTGTTCTTTCATTTTCATTCATCAAATCTATGAAGTACTCTTTCCATCACATTCCTAGCATTTGCCAATACATTTCCATCTCTATCCTTGATGAACTTAGTCTGCTGTAAGTCCTTCCCATTTCTATCTCTCTGCCTCACCAACCTGTATAAGCTGGCCTTTCCATTCTGTCCAGCCCAACACTAATCATTATGCCCTCTGTTTGACCTTTGCCACCTCTTCTTTCACCTTATGCTTCATCTCCCTGTACTCCTGTCTAATCTCTTCAGTCCTCTCAGTCCACTTCTTCTTAACTAACCTCTTTATCAGTACATACTCCTGCACTTCCTCATTTCACCACCAGAGTCGTCCTACAAACCACCATTCTATGCTGTCTGGCTACACTTTCATCTACCTCTACTTTGTAGACACTGATCTCTTTCAGGTTACATGGTCTAAATGGTCAAAATGTAGTCCACCTGTGTGCTCCTACCCCCACTCTTACAAGTCACCTGATGTTCCTGCATCTTCACTCCAGCCATTTTCATATTTTTTGCAAAGTCTACCACCATCTGTTCTTCTGCATTCCCATCTTGGACACCAAACCTGCCCATCCTTCCTCATCACCTCTAATGGTTTTCTCAACATGTCCATTGAAGTCAAGCACCCATCTTTCATTTTACATGAATGAAGTGATACTTTGCATCACTTCATTTACTTCACTCCAGAATTTCTTCTCTTCTAACTCACATCCCATCTGTGGGCCATCCAAAACCAATGTTGAACATTACATTTTAAATTTTTAGCTTCAGACTCATGGATCTGACACTCTTTTTACCTCCAGAGCATTCAGTCTTCCTTCAAGATAACTCCTATTCCATTTCTCTTTGCATCTACATCATGATAACACGGATTGAATCATGCTCCCAAAACTTCTTGCTTTGCTACCTTTCTACCTGGTCTCCTGAACAGACAGAATATCCACTTTCCTTCTCTTCATCATGTCAACCAACTCTAGTTTTTCCTGCCATTGTCCCAACATTTAATGTCCCTGCTCTCAGGCCTGGTCTCTGGCTTTTCCTCTTTTTTATGGACACACCTTCCTCCTCTCCTTCTTCAACCAAAAGCAGCCCAATTTCCACCGGCACCCTGAGGGGCAACAGCACTGGCATAGGTTTTACGTTAGATGCCCCTCCGGCCCAACCCTCTGCATTTATCCAGGCTTGGGACTGGCTCAAAGTAGACACCGGCTTTGCCCCTCTTTAGGCTGCATTTTCCCTATGCAAATAAAAAAAAAATGCGCACACACACACACACACACACACACACACATACATGTCTTTATCTCTTTGTGTGGACCACGTTCTGTGACTTCATTGTGTGGGCCACCACTTCCACTATAGCTGCAATGGTGCAAAATACAAGTCCATCATCAGGTGGCAGTGAAGAGTCAGAATGTCACTTCAAATTTCAGAAATCTCAAACTAAAAAAAAATATTTTTTCCCTAGTCATGTGAGGACCAAATCCCGTTGCTAGGCAGACTTTGTCAATAGGACACTGTTGTAAAGCACTACAATTACTTTACCAGATTCTAGTAGACTCTCCATTCTTCTGGTAAGCCCAACATAATATTACATGTTTTAGATGAAAGCAGTGCCTTTAAGGTTTAGGATTTTATCCATCTTTAATATCAAATATGTGTTGTTTTTTGTTTTTTTTTTTAACCAATGATTAAATGTGTTTCCCTTTAACATTAAAATGTCTATGTGGTATACTGATCAACTTTGTTGTACTTTTCAAGGCATTTTCATATTTTGCTAGCCTGGAAGTTCATGTTTTCAGGATAGATACTCAAATAAATTAAACTATTAAATTAGTTTTTCTGAACTCCTTTATTTTTGCAATACATAACAGTCTGCCTTCAAGTTTTAACAACAACAGCTCCAGCAGAATAAAACAAAAGCAGAATAAAACTGGCCTCTCTGTGCTGTACAATTATAAACAGAAATATACAACATTCACATTATTTTTTTCAACCTCATCAATATTTATGGGATTATATAGCCACTTCTGAAACACGAGGTGATGTAAGAATGAATTAAATGAGCTATAAAACTGGTCTCTCTGTGCTGTACAATTATAAACAGAAAAATACAACACATTTTTTTTCAACCTCAACAATATGTATGGGATTATATAGCCACTGCTGAAACATGAGGTGATGTAAGAATGAATTAAATGAGTTATAAAACTGGCCTCTCTGTGCTGTACACTTATAAACAGAACAATACAACACTCACATTTTTTTAAACCTCAACAATAATTATGGGATTATCTAGCCACTGCTGAAACATAAGGTGATGTAGGAATGAATTACATCTGTCTCCTTTTTTGAGAAGTGATTGAATTGTATACCTGGTTCTTTACATCTTTCCAACTACGACTGCTAAGTACTGGTTCTGCCTTAAGTGCTTTGAGACAGATCTCTTTACCAGGAACTCTTTGGAGAGTTATATACTGTCCCAGCTGGCGCCGTACGGCTGCTTTTTCTGCTGAACTCCATGGCCTGCGAATGCTTTTTTTCCCAGGGAGCACATGTAGATTTATGTCTGAAACAAAAATCACAAATGTGAGACATTTTCACTGTTGATAAATCATAAATGTATATATTAAACCAGTACTACTTTGTTTATACCCATTTGTGTACTGAAACTTGAATTTCCCCCTTGGGGGATTAATAAAGTATTTTTGATTGATTGATTTGATCATTTCTGATATAAAAAGCTTTTTACAAACCCTGTAAAAATAGTTACAAAAAGAAAACAAAAAACAATTCAATCTAGTAATAAGTAATAAGTAGAACCACGTTATTGTCTGCTCTAAGAAACCCCAAGATAACTATATATGTTACCATTTCTTTTTTTTTTTAAGATTTTTTTTCGGCACTAGTGGCCTTTATTCAAAGTACGGAGAGAGACAGGAGGTGGGCAGAGCGAACGGGGAAGACACGCGGCAAAGGGTCGACGAGCCGGGAGTCGAACTCGCGACCAGCCGCACGAGGACTGTAGCCTCTGTATATGAGCCGCCTGCCCTAACCCCTGCGCTACTGGCCCTATGTTACCATTTCTATAGTTCCTTTTTTTTTTATCTAGTCAACCTTGGTCCTCAAGAACTATTGTGTTGAGCCAATCAGAGCTGGAAGGTCAGGGAAAGAGGAAAACAGAATCATTTTCAATGACCAGGGGTGGCTCCCTCTGGATTATACCATTTTAAATGACACGCACATATACATTTGTATAGATTTTCATAAGTTTTTCATGAGTTTTTTGCCAGGAAAGAGGGAGATGATGATCAGCCCACTAAACTGATACCCGATTAGAAAATAAAGGTGCATTTTTCAGGTATTAAACTAAATAAAAAACACTAAAGGGTTGGCTATAATTTTTATGATGATTGTATCCTCAGCCCTATCAGGGAGAAGTTTCCAATTTTTCCCTGTGCCTACATGGGTTTTCTCCTTCCACAGGCCAAACTCATGAAGCTCAGGTTTAGGGCAACGCATTTATCGACATATTAATCATGTAAGATGCAGCTGCCTCATCATTTAAGCACAACGGCAATGAATGAGCTCCTAAAAAGGATGCATTGCTGGAGCTGCTGCTAGACATGACAAAACACCACAAGTTTTTAACTTTTCATCTTTACTATTTACTTGATATCAAGACTATCATACATCAACACAACACATGCAAACTAGACTGTTGATATATTAACCTACATGTATTCTACTCTTACTAGTGTAATTTGAATTTAAAATTGGTGATTGTAATCATTTAAAATTAAACATTAAATTATTAAGTATTTAATAATTTAAAATTGGAGACAAATTGTGTTTGCACAATTCAAGTTTTATTAAATAAAATACATTAAACATTGAAATGTGCTAAACCAATGCTTTTGGATCATTTTAATGTGTAAAATTGCTATGTAAATCAGGTAATGAAAAAATAATCATTAAAAAATAATGTATTAGATAATTAAAAAAAAAAACAGTGGTTAGTTTAATTGTCTTGTCCAGCCCTGTTCAGGTTGTGACTCTAAACTGCCTGTAGGTGTGAATGTGAGTGTACAGGAATAGATGGTAAACTGTGGATGGACAGACAGCAAAAAGACCCACACCTAAGGTCCACTTTTGAGGTCAGAATCTTCTTCAAAGGCAGAGCTCAAAGAGCTCTTCTAATGGATGACAGTTGTCTTGTACGTCTCTTGAGCTCAAATCAGCTTATTAATATAGACACGTGTAATCATTCCCAAAGTACTGATAAACTTGGATAGAAACTTTACTGAGATCAACAATGGTATCATTTCAATCAAAGACAGGACAGCATTCAAATTAAATAAAGAATTTCACCATGGCACAAATTTCCTGGAGACTCTAAAAGTAGAGTGGAAGGCAGAGAATTTCAACATTAAGCTTCTCTCCTGTGGAACCCTCTCCCAGTTTGGGTTTAGGAGGCTGACACCATCTAAACTTTTAAGAGTAGACTTTCAGTTTTCCTTTCTGACAACGCTCATAGTTAGGGCTGGCTCAACTGACCCTCAGTCACCCCTCAGTTATGCAGCTATAGGCCTCGACTATCTAAGGACTCGCGAAAAAGCACCAAGATTTTTTTTTCTCTCCTCTTCAGTCCACTCATTAATTCTCATCTCTCCTCTAACTTACTCCCTCCACTCCTCTTTCCCCAGGGTGTTACTTGAAAAAAATAAACGGTAGCCAAACAAGAGAACTTTACCTGGATTCTCTGTCCTTTTTAGCTTGACAGCTGATTTTGGGCTCAATGTCTGTGGAGGCAAAACATCTGGTTCTTCTGCAGAAACAAAACAAAAAATATAAATGTCACCTCAGTTTTAGATATAAGTACCCATAACTCACTGAAACTGCAATAGTCAGGGCTTAAAGTAAAAAAAATTCCTGAGCCTGAACTTTTTCGGGGCGGGGGGCAGTAGTGGTTCCAACGCATACTCACTATTGGCAACATTTTGGCATTGTGCTTAGTAATATACAAGATGACCAACAATTTAAATGTGAATTTTAGAAAGTAAAGGTTATTAAGTTATAAGTGAAAACATGTAAACTCAGTCAAGCCCATTAATCTGATTAATTTAGCAACTCTTAATTCAGTAAAGGGCAATTTGTACAAGAAAAAAAACCAAATTGCAACTTCTCCATCATTTTTGTTCAAAACAACGGCAAATTAAGTTATAGGAAATACAGTGCTTTCAAAAGTATTCAGCCCCCTTGAACTTTTTAACTTTTTGCCACATTTCAGGCTTCAAACAAAGATTTTTTTTGTCAAGAATCAACAAGTGGGACACAATTGTGAAGTGGAACAAAATTTATTTGATATTTTAAACTTTTTTAACGAATAAATAAACTGTAAAGTGGGGCATGTAATATTATTCATTCTCCTTGCGTTAGTAGCGCCACCTTCTGCTGCAGTTCCAGCTGTAGGGTCTCTTGGGGTTTGTCTCTATCAGTTTAACTCATCCAGAGACTAAATTCTGGTCCATTCTTCCTGTAAAACAGCTGGAGCTCAGTGAGGTTGGATGGAGAGCGTTTGTGAACAGCAGTCTTTAGCTCTTTCCACAGATTCTGGACTGGATTCAGGTCTGGACTTTGACTTGGCCGTTCTAACACACCTTCCACTTCAGTATGACTACTTGCTCAGAGCTCCTTGAGATGTTTAAAGCTGGGAAATCTTTTTGTTTCCACATCCAGCTTTAAACTTCTCCACAACAGTATCTGGGACCTGCCTGGTGTGTTCCCATGATTTTCTCTGAGCTTTAACCAGAACCCTGAGACTATCACAGAGCAGGTGCATTTATACGGAGACTTGATTCCACACAGGTGAATCTATTGATCATCATCAGTCATTCAGGACAACATTGGATCATTTAAAGATCCTCACTGAACTACTGGACTCAGTTTGCTGCTCTGAAAGTAAAGGGGACCAATAATATTACACGCCCCACTTTTGTTTTTATTGTTGAAAAAGATTTAAATATCCAATAAATTAATTCCACTTCACGATTGTGTCACACTTGGTGTTGATTCTTGACAAAAAATTGAAATTATATATCTTTGTTTGAAGCCTGAAATGCGGCAAAAGGTTGAAAAGTTCAAGGAGCTGAAAACTTTCAGAAGGACCAGAACAATCCATTGGGTCTGGACTCGTCTCCTCTTTAACATATGTAGTTGCAGAGGCAGTTATTAGATTATTAGATGTTATTAGTCTGGATGCATCAGTGAACCATTACATTCAGTATTTTTTTCCATGTTTTGGTGGTTGCTTCAACAACATTCAGAGAAAACGTCAATCCTTGGAGCTGATCAGACAGATGTTTCTAGACCTCTGGAGCTGTTATGTGTCATATAACTGGCCTGCTGAGTGGAAACGGACAGTTTTTTAAAGCGTTTTTATTAACGCTGCTTTTTTTTTTTTTTTACACGGATCTACAGCGGTTGAGCGACCGTAAATGATCAGTCGCGTTCCACAGTGAACAAGTCGAAACTAAAACCGGTCATCGGGGCCTCTACGTCTGCAGCGCTGTGGCTGTTGCTCCGGGAAAGCAGATGTCCGTGGGCTCCGACACACACGGACAGCTGCTTTATACCCGGCGTCTCCTTCGTGACGGCGAAGAGCTTTTTTTCTTTTGCTGCAATAGACTAACTTCTTGGAGCAGAACACACAGTCAGGTACCAGGTAGCTTCTGGCAGCAGCTCCCAAACCGGCTCTGTCTCCGCCCAGAGACACTTGAATTTTGCCTCCGTTCTTCTGATTGCAGGAGAAAAAACCACTGGCTCACCTCGCACTGCGTTTTAAGACCACTCAGAAATAACGTGTTTCTGTGCGTGTTTTTTTTTTTTTTTCCCTAAATCATAGTCAAAAGCTGGGGATCCGGCACAGCGCCGGAATACTTTAACCCCTGAATAGTTCTGAAGTTATATTCTTACCATCTGAAACTTGAGGTATGCCATATTCCTTCCTTGATCTCTTCCTTTTAGTGGACCCTTCAAGAGCAGAAAACATTATCATTAGCCTGAGCGGTAATGTAGTGTTAGATCAGTGGTTTTTTTGCACTGATTTAGGAGTAGGACAGAAGCCGCGGAGGAGACAGGTGAAATATCTGACCTCTAGGCAACTATAAAAATGTAATAATTAGCTACACATTTATTTGTGTGTGAGCAGGCCTTTATAATATTATAATTGAAGTGACCCTTTGCTGACTGCAGAAAATGATTAATTGTCCACAATGACAGTATTAATAAGATCTAGATACTACAGGGCTGCTAGTAGTGATGGGTCCATGGCGCCTCATGGAACGTTTGGACACATCGCCAAACTGTATTGAAACATGTCGATACCGTGTCACTGAATACTGACACCTGCTGGACATTAAAAATCCCTACAGGCAACTGAGTTGCCAGACCCAACTGACACCAATATGACCAAGTATGCAATAATAAAATATAAGTCTATATAAGACAAACAAACAAACAAACAAACAAAAAAAAAACACATCTCAGACAGACAAACAGACATATCGGGACAACTTATGCATGAGTCTCCAAATCTTGTTCACAATCAAAATATATCGTGAATTTCTTAAAATAAATTAATTATCTGTTGCAGGGTTCACATGCAGCAATGTTCATTCCTCCTCATCGTCTGTTAAGTCTATGCTTTTTACAAAAATAACAAATGGTCCCCAGACTTCTTCGAACATATCCGTTTCCCTCATCGGGTATATGTCACTCTTTCTAACGGTAAAATTGTAAACATTTGTCTAAGCCAATATGTAATACTAGGTCTGTTAATTTTTTTTCCAAAACATTGCTATTGACCTCTTAGCACACAAGAGAGACATATCTATAAATATTTTTTCTTTTATGCCGTATTTGTGTTGTTCTGGATAGAGTCCTAAAAGAAACAAGCCAGGATCTAGTGGAATACCCTTTAAAATAATTTTTTCCATGGCCATTTTAACCTCGTTCCAGAAAGATTTTATTTTACTACATTGCCATACACAGTGAAATAATGTCCCTTTCTCCCTACTACATTTTGTGCATAAATCTATAAAATTAGTGTTATATTTGTTTAATTTGACTGGATGATAAAATATAAGTTACTCCATTGGATATGGCATCATTGCATATCTGAATTTAAACTTAAAAGTATCTTTGATATCTTTAGATACAGATACATGTATCATAACTAGAAAATCGAAGTGACCGTGTTTGTGAATGAAGGTGCTTGTGGACTGAATTTCTTTTTTCATACATTTTTATTAAAAAAAATAAGTTTTTCCAAAGGTTTGAACTTTACTCTATTCCGCTTTTTGGACAACAGTTCTCCAGCCTTGGAAAAGACCCGCTCACAAGGGACAGATGATGCTGGTGTGCAAAGAAATCGCAAGGCAAACTGGAAGAGGTGCGGATTGACGATTCTGACGACATGTGACAAAAGATTGGAGATTCTTTTGTCAGTGCATCCCGTTGACAGATGCGCTTCCTTATAAACACAGTTTGGCGCGTCACTGTCATTTCGATACAGTATCTGTATCGGTCACGTGACTTTCTTAAGGCGAAACGCGTTCCGACACGGGTGTTGCTCTCTGAGCTCGACGCAGGCGCCGACGCATCGGTGTTGCTGGACCCATCACTAGCTGCTAGAATAGAGGTGCAGAAAAGAAGAAACATCAGACCAAGAGGATTTTACCTGTTTTCTTTGTCCTTTTTGGATTGTCTGGTGATATTGGGCTCAAAGTTTGGGGAGTCAAAACATCGGGTTCTTCTGCAGAAACAAACAAATAAATAATTAAATAAATGTCACATCAGTTTTAGATACAAGTACCCATACTCACAGAAACTGCAATAGTTCATTTCATAATGGTCCTAGCATGAGCCTGAAGATATATTCTTACCATCTGAAATTTGAGGTATGTTATGTTCCTTCCTTGATCTCTTCCTTTCGGTGGACCCTTCAAGAGCAGACAACATTATCATTACTCTAAGCAGTCAGGGGTGTCACTCATTTTCACTGAGGGCCACATCAGCATCATGGTGGCCCTCGAAGAGGCAGATTGAAAGCAGGAATGTAACAAAATGCAGTGTAATTCGAAATAAATTAAACTACACCTTATTATGTTGTTAAATAACTATTTCTGTATTTTTATGTATTCAAGTTTCAAATATTTAACTCATTATGATATTAAATTCGGGGTTTGTGGTTGTAAACCTGCTCTCACATAGGTTATGTTGACAGAGTCCGTTGTTATGGTACCTCAGTTTCTGAAACAGGCTAAATTTAGCATACTTAGCTCTTTGCTTGCTGTCAAAACACCAACGTAGATTATACTCTTTCATGACTGACACTGCCTCAAAACACAAAAAAAGACATACTGTTTTTTCACTTTGAGGTACAAACATCTATTTGTTTTCCCATCGTTTATGAAGATGCCTTCCTTGTGCATCAATTTTTCTTTTCTTGGACATGTTGGGGTTAATTTGTAGAAGTTTTTTCTGAAGTCCATCAGTTCTGAAAATTGTCTTGATGTCTTGCCCATGGTGAGATACTGTTATCTTTGTGGGTGATGGTGAAATGCATCATGGGAGATGTACTTTATGGTTAATATGCAATTTAAAGAAATATAAGCTTATTTTAAGTCTTAAAATATTGGTTTAAAAAATTTAAGACAAAAATACAAAAGCTCTCGAGGGCCACATACAATCATGTGGCGGGCCACATTTGGCCCATGGGTCTTGTGTTTGATACATGTGTGTTAGATGAATATGCAATACAAGTATTAATAAGAACTAGATACTACAGGGCTGCTAGTATAGAGGAGCAGAAGAAAATGAAACATCAGACCAAAAGGATTTTACCTGTTTTCTTTGTCCTTTTTGGCTTCTCTGGTGATTTTGGGCTTAAGGTCTGTGGAGTCAAAACATCTGGTTCTTCTGCAGAAACAAACAAATAAATAAATAAATGTCACCTCAGTTTCAGATACAAGTAGCCTACTCATACTCACTGAAACTGCAATAGTTCATTTCATAATGGTCCTAGCATGAGCCTGAAGTCACCAGCAAACATTTCATTATGGAGTGCTTGATATTGGTCAGACAAAAGAAAAGACACTATCTTGTAAAAGAAAGCAGGAAATTTAAAAAAGAAAACTCTGTGCTTCAAACTAGGATAAGCATTCAGTAAAGGACCCGAGCACAACTTGTCTATGTGAGCTTAGAGCAGCGATAACCGACATATCTTTGGGGGTCTTTAGGTAGGAACCTCCTTTCACCATTGTTTCCTTTCCCATGACACCTCCAGAAGGGGTCGTGGGACACCTTCTGGATGTGTCTAGTTTCCAAGTGTCATTTCCCTAATGCCATCTCGTGTCCAAGATTAATTTCCCTAATGCCATCTCTCACTGCTCCCTACCAACACAACCTAACCTACAAAGCAGCTACCACAGTCAAACCAGCAATGCTACCAGAGAGCAAAGAAAAGGAGGCAGGGCCATAGGGGTCCATCTGATCAGACACGAGCACTCCCCTGCCGGGTTAGAACCTACTCAGATTTGGAGAAGAAAAGAAAATTGGGTCTTCCACCTTCCATGCTTTTTCTTCTATAAATCTGAGTAGGTCTGTCTCAAGTATTCTTAAACCTTCAGCTTTGTTGCTTTAAGGTGTCCTTCTTATTGGCTAAACAATCCTTTAGATATATAGTATAGACGGAAAAAAGAAAAAGAATAATCAAACACAATGCTCTAACATATTCATACCATGTATATCTTGTGTTGGTTCTGGTGTCGCTCTGAAGTCTTCTATCTCACTTTCACTGGCATAGGAGTCCTGTTCAGCCCTAACTTCAGATAAATCAGCTGATGAGAAGACATACATTTTGTTAACACATCTCATTTCACTTCAAAGAATGCAAAGAGAACAAAATGATTACTATAGGATCAATTTATACTCACTGTCCAAGTCCAAATCAATCTCATCAAGAGATTTGCCTCTATAAACCTCCGTTCCAAGTTCCACTGCCATGAGCAGCTTACTCATCTTTGCAAGCTGCAGTGTATTTTCTGTTAGACGGTAATATTCACGATGAACACGGATATCATGTCCCATAAATTTGGCAAGTTGATCTAACTCATTTTCTTTTAGGTTCATTATCTGACTAAGCGTAGCCACCTGCTTCCTCAGGTGGGTTGATGTGAGAGTTTCAGGGTTCCTTGCCCCACTTGCAGATGCAAACTTCCTCAAACAGTCTGAACCTCGAAGATGTGACTGTGAATTCTGTCTCGCAAAGACATAGTTATTACTGTCTAAAATGTCATTCTCCACACTTCTTTGTTCAATGAGAAAATCAAGTGATTTAGACATCTCACTGTTAAGAAGCACAGGTACTTTCCGACCCCTCTTCCCTCTTGTCACCAACCTGGTGAACTTATGACTCAGATCTTGTTCCAGTTTTGAGAGGCACTGCATGACATCTTCATTTGGTTCCTCTTTCGCTCTGTTTCTATAAGTCAGCAAAGTCAATTTTGCTGCCTCACCTTGCCGTCTTCGGTTGAAGAGTATGATTTGTGAGAGGAGAGACTCACTGAGAGTTTTGTATGCTTTAGGGTTAGGCCCTGTCATGAGATTTTCTTTGCTTCTTCCTTCACTGTGGATTTCAGCAACTCATTAAGCTTTCTCACATCATCTGTGAGTGGGATCATTTCTTTTTTCTTCCACCTGTCTTCTTCCAAGTTTGTTCTTGCACGGCGTGATACAAAGAGGTCCCACTCTGCTGCCACTAAGTTCAAGAAGCCCTTCACTTTGGCTGCAGCTGCATCATCCTCAGCCTTTATATACTGCCCAATCAGAATATCACATACAGCCTTCAGTGAGTGCCCCAACTTCAAAGCAAGAGATGGTACTTTGTACCTGTACTTAGAGCTGGTGAAACCAGATGCTTTTTTTGCTGCATTGACAGCTAAAGAAAACTTGCATGGCACCAAAACTTCTTCCAGCATCTGGACTTGATGGTCAATGGATTTGGCAGCAAGTATAAATCTACCTAACTCTCTCATCTTTTGACTGACGTGACCATCTCGTGATCGATCACTCCCGTGTTTTTCCAGCAGTCTGTCTCCAAATTCACAAATGAGAGGGTCATGTCTCACTGCAAGTGACACGGTGTCAACTACCATTCTGTCAACAATATTTGAGCACCTTTCTGAAAGCTTCCCTTTGTTTGGAAGGAGAGCTGAGGCAGCCGACTGAACTCTTTGTTTTTTCTTGGGTTGAACTTCTGACTCACCCATTGTTTTGCGACACAGTTTCTCATGTTTCCATAGGTCACCCTTAATGAAAAACCCATAACAAATCCTGCATGGTAAATAATCTTCTGGGTTTGCCTGTTCTGATGGCCGTCTGTACGTTACTATTTCACCCTCTCCCTTCTCCAAAACGTTGATGTTATGATAGTAATTTCCCTTCCTGCGTAGTTGCTCAAATGCTTGTCGAGATTTATTTGGGGGAAGTAACATTGCAAGGGCCACTTCTTTTTCTTTATTGTGCTTCCTCTTAAGATGTCGTGCCATTTTACTTTGTGGTTTTTTGCAATATATGCAATAATGTCGCTTGTCCCACTTTCTTTTTTGTCCGGTTGCACAAGTTTTAACTATTACTTTACCTGACCTATTGTCAACGTCCTTGGTGTCAGTGCTCTCATCGGGATCCCTATCATTGTTGTCTGTGTGGCAGGTGTCTTCTTTTGCATCTGCAATGCTTTCAGGCAGTAACTTTGTCTTAGAATGTCTTATTTCTTTCTTGAATGACACCTCTGTATTACTTGAATCATCCGAGGATGATGGTATATATTCAGCATCCAAGTCAGAAGCAGAAGTGCATTCTGACACAGAGTCATCTGTGTCACAGGCAGCCTGTAAAAAAGAAAAAAAAATGTATTCAGAATATCATCATGAAAATACTGCTGAACAACAGAACATCTTGTAGAGAAACCCTCATACTGGACTCTGGCTAAAGTCTCTCAGAACATTTTGCAAGTAAATTACTATAGATGGAGACAATATGGTGAATATTCATTTACTTATTAATTTTCTTGAAAAAATAAAATCTATTTATTACATGGAAACAATGCGTGAGCTTTAAAAGTCTATCCCCTCACAGATGAATAAACTTTATTTTATATTAATTTTGTGTAATGCAGTTTTGCAGCTGGGCTGCTCTGCCTCACAACAAATTAAAAGTATAGAAAGTATACATACCAATTCAGATTTGTCCTTCTGTTGTCTTTTCATTATCTGCAAAATTCAGAACACATTTGAAACATTTAGAACTAACATCACTCCCACACGCACAAAAGAAAAAACATCAGATACATTGCTGCTTTTGGTATTTTCCTGTCATGAATGGATATGTTCATGTTGTGTTGAGAACTGAGGTCAAGATTATTCGACAGACACTGTTTATCTTAATTATATCAATTTAGCCTTCATATTACTGGAGAGAACATGTCCTGTCTGTAGTCTCATCAGGAGGCCCTTATACTGAACTCTGACTGTATTTAGTTGTTAAAGCTCATCTCAGGTTCATATACTGTATGGGTCTACGTATATGGATGTTCACAGGAGGACAGTCACATTTACAAATCCCGTCTTATTAGTAGTAGTAGTAGGCTATATGTTATGCTATATGTTATGACATAACATGCATGCCCTGTTCTATAGCCTGTCAACATTCAAAAGCAAAGAAATAACTTAATCACAATTTAGAGCAAATTTACTAATCACCACATTTATAATACTTTATAACGCTACACAGCATCACTTATTCAGCATCATACTAACTGTGATATTGTATATCATAGTAGTTGAGAGATGGGCAGCAAAGAAACTTTTAGGCCAGTCTGTCAGTATTTTTGGATAAAATGTACTTCTGTGAGCAACTTTAGCATGTTTGAAATGTGCTTGAATAATTACCTATGAAGACAAGCAGACTGACTGACAAATATTATGGTAGGCTACATGATGGGTGTCATCAGCATATTCTATTACTCTCACTGTACAATAAAAGCTTTTGAAACTGATTAAATGCTTCTAATTGTATTTCATTATAACATAGAAACACCTGACAAAAACATTTAAAAACTCTGAAGCAGCAGACTTTGTAAAACATGTAATATTTGTGTCATTCTCAAAACTTTTGGCCATGACTGTATAACCCACTCTTATATCGCAAACTCGGGTCTACACTTAGCAATGAATTAGCGCGATGCTGACACAGATAACAGCAGTAAAAATTAAAAGTGGATGACAGGGCAGAAGCTTTTACCTCATGAGCACAGCCCTGTCCTGTCCTGCTGTTTATCGTAAGGATCACTCAGAGTGTGGTGTGAGTGTTGCACTCGAAGCTGAAAGGTGATGATTGCAGCGGCCAGAGCCGCGGGCCTGCAGGACCAGAACAGGTCCGCAGAGCGCTGCCTGCAGTAGCTTCTATAAAGCGGTGTCATCATATATGAGTGCCAGTAAATATGAACACAGTACTGTCGTGGATTAGCTTCTATTGCGCGGCGGTCGCTGCTATTTTCCTGACTGTCAACATCCGGTGCAACGTTCACTTCAGCACGTGTAGGAGCGAAAAGAAAACAATAGCGTGTCACCGCTACGCACTCTCATAATGGTACGAAATGTATGAAAGAGCAAAGAAAATTTAAGAAAGATAACGCAAGCAATTATGTGTATCTTTGCCAGGACAACTTATTTTGTAATGCCAATTACAATCAAGTGTAATGCGTTTTAATGCTTTTTAAGGCCTTATTTTGAGCAAAATCAATATAATGACTTTTAATGCTTTTTAATGCCCCGCGGAAACCCTGCAGTAACAATTCAGTAATTCTCAGAGTAATAATTCAATAATTATCAGAGTAGAGTGATACTGGTTAGACCAATTTAGCTAGAGCTAACTTTAATGTGAGCTTACTAGTTTCATAATTGGAGCCAGAGAGCGAACAACTTTAAAAAAAACAAACAAATTAGGGGGAGGAAAAGAATATATCTTACCTTAATTAGTCTTTTCTCACTTTTCTCCTTAGATTTTTGACTTGGGTTTCCTTCTCATATCTGCCAGCACAGCCGTGCTCTCAAAGTTTCTCCAATCTCCCCGACTGAGCCTTGGCTCTGATGGTGTGTTCATGGTCGAAACGAAATTGCAAAACTCACGGTTTCCATGTTGTACAAAAATGAATATTTCAACTTGAAATGTATGCCTCTTATTTGAAATTGCCTACAAAATTTGAATTTTAAAAATATTTTTTATTTCTCATATAAAATGAAAAAAAAATCTAAATCTAATATAAAATAAGTTTGTTAACAAGTTTGGTAATGCTGCCTGAAGTTCCCATATCCATTGAATGCATCATGATCTGCAGGTGCAAGCACTTAATTGTTGCAACTTTTCCCCACCCAGTGGGGCCTCTGAACTGCCCTCACTCTGACCTTTGAGAGACTGACAGTATTGCATGATTTCAGCTGAAGAAATATCTAATCACACAACACTATTTTATTGCATTTACTTTTAATACTCATTATTTTTATTTTACATTACATATGTATTGCATGTTAAATCACATTATTTGTGTTAAATCAAAATGAAACATAAATGCATCTACTTCATAAAATTCAATTTTTATAATATTTCTCAATTTTTTTTAAATAAATTATAAGACTTTACAGTTGGACCAACACAGACTGACTTCGTCTTTTTTAACTGAAGTGTAGCTTAACAATTTTGTCAAGTTTCACCTCCTCCCCTGTTCTTGGTGTTGGCCTGTCTTCAGAAACATGCACTTTATGCTTTCAAACACAGCCAGTATGGCATTAATTCAGCTGAAATTCAAATCCTGTTAAAATTCAAAAGTATTAATTCTTTAATAATTCACAATATATATATATATATATATATATATATATATATATATATATATATATACATATACTATATATATATATATATATATATATATATATATATGTTTTAGCATAATCAGTAGAACTGTCTGGAAGAACAGCAATAATTTGATACCATTTAAAGAGAAATGTGCTCCAGCAGATCCCTGTGACCCTTCGGAGGGTGGAACGGGTATAGATGATGGATGGATGGATGGATAATGAAAAATGTTTTAAAAGAGTAAAAACTGTAGTCATTAAGACAAATTCAACAAACTAATTTCAACTGCTTGCATCCACATTTCATTAGTTGTGTCACTACCCACAGTTCTTGAGCAAAGGTGAGGATAGTGAGAAAGATTGCCCGATAACCAGAGAACTTGACCTTTTGGCTCAGCTCTCTCTTCACCACACAACAGACTGGTACTGAGTCCGCACCACAACAAACGCTGCACCAATCTGTCTGTAGATCTCCCGCTCCATTCTTCCACCACATGTAAACAAGACCCTGAGATACTTAAACTCCTCCATTTGAGGCAGAACCTCACTCCCAACCTGGAGAAGAACTTCCACCCTTTTCAGACTGAGGACCATGGTCTCAGATCTGGAGGTGCAAATCCCCATCCCTGCTGCTTCACACTTGACTGGTTGATATCCAGTGAGAGTTGAAGATCTCGACCCTATAAAGCCGACAGGATCACATCATCTGCAAGAAGCAGAGAGACGAAATGCTGAGACCACAGAACTGGAACCCATCCACTTCTTGACTGCGCCTAGAAATTCTGTCCATAAAAGGTATGATTGACAGAAATGATTACAAAGATCAGTCCTGACAAACTCCAACTTTCACTGAAAACAAACCTGACTTACAACCGACAATACGGACCAAACTCTCACTCCGTTTGTACGGGGATTGGACAGGCCGTAACAATGTGCCCAGTACCCCATACTCCTGGAATACACCCCACAGACATGGTCAAATGCCTTCTCCAAGTCTACAAAACACACATCTGGACTGGTAGGACAAATTCCCATGTTCCCTTAAGAACCCTAGTGAAAGTTTACAGCTGGTCTAGTGTTTAGTGGTTCTGACCACCAGGGTCAGAACCCACATTGTTCCTCCTGTTCCTCCTTCAACAATCGATCAAACTCTCTTCTCCAGCAGACCTGCATAGACCTGACCAGGGAGGCTGAGGAGAGTGATTCCCCTGTAATTGAAACACATCCTCCAGTCCTTCTTTAAAAAGGGGAACCACCACCCCGGTCTGCCAGTCCAGAGGTACTGCCCTGATGTCTGTTGTTACAGAGACGTGTCTACCAGGACAGTCCTACAACAATCAGACCCTTAAGGAACTCAGGGTGGATCTCATCAACTTGTGGAGGCCTGCGACCATGCAACTTCCTAACTACCTCAGCAACCTCATCTCCAATAATGGATGCGTCCACCCCAAGGGCTCAGCTCAAGTCCAAAGGCTCAGCCTCCTTTATGGAAGATGTGTTGGTGGGATTAAGAACATTCTCAAAGTATTCTTTCCACCGCCCAAGAGCATCTCTAGTTGAGGTCAACAGCACCCCACCCCCATTATACACAGTCTTGGTGGAGCACTGCTTTCCCCGCCTGAGACATCTGACGGTTTGCCAGAATCTTCTTGGAGCCGGCCAAAAGTCATTTTCCATGGCCTCACCAAACTCCTCTCATACCAGAGTTTTCTCCTCAGAGACCACCAAGGCTGCAGCCCATTTGGCCTGTCCATACCTGCCTTTGTAGTGACTAATTTTTCACTGTTCATCTCTTATTTTGACAACTTCCTGTAAAAATGCTAGTCAAATGTAAGACCGAGCAATTTAAACAGAAAAACAGAGTCAAAGTTTTGTTGATATTCAAGGTGGCTCTGTACGGTAAAACCTCAAGATTCCATAATTAAGCACTTAGGTGGAGTGGGAACAAGGTATTGTTCAGTTTATTGTGATTTAATTATATAAATAATGTGATTTATCAGTTTACTTCAGTCCATATTTCTCATAGTTGTGACGTTGTGATAAGCATCCAACTGTATAACATAATATCTGTGATCCAGGTGTCATGTCAGAACATTCCGTTAAATTTATTATGCATGGCTCCTTTATTACATTCTTCTGTAGCTCTTGCGGTGATTCTGGAAGGAACCTATGATAATCTGATTATATTCTAGGAAAGGAGAAGAAGGTTGAACAAAAAATAAAGGCTTCTGGAAACATCGGTATGCTTCATCAGTCTGCAGCTGGGGTTCACTACACCAGCATTAGTGTTGGCCTGTCTTTAGATGCCATGGCCTGTGGGTTACGGTATACTTTCAAACAGACACACACAAACTACTTTGATTTCAGAAAGATCACTAAAATGATTTAGAATTAACTACGTTATATGTGAGGCAGCATGGTGGATTAGTGGTTAGCACTGTTGCCTCACAGCATAAAGTTCCTGGTTCGAACCTCAGCAGGGGCTTTTCTGTGTGGAGTTTGCATGTTCTCCCTTTGCTTGTATGGGTTTATCTGGGTACTCTGGCTTCCTCCCATGGTCCAAAGGTTAACTGGTGGTTCTAAATTGCCTGTAGAAGTGTGTGGTTGTTTATCTATATGCAACCCTGGGATGGACTGGAGACCTGTCGCCTGGCGGCCTTTCGCCCGGAGAGAGCTGGGACAGGTTCCAGCAGATCCCTGTGAGCCTGCAGAGGATTAAGCGGGTATAGATAATGGATGGATACATTATATGTAGTTGTTGTTTATTACACATGTAATTAATTACATTACGTAATTAACTGCATTATACTTTTTACATTTTTATTAAAACATTGCTACCACATTCCTTTATGTCTCAGCAAATCTTTTTGCCACTCTTACAAATAAGCTTGTAACCCTCCAAAATGGCTATTCTTCCATGAAAGCTCCTCAAATCTCTCTTTCCATCTATTCATGATCTATGCTTGCTTATTCCAGTGCAGGATCTGAGTTGAGGATCTACCTCAACTCTCTAAACAGAAAACAAGGCTAGACCCTGGACATATCACCAGTACAACGCATGGCCACTTATAGAAAAACAAGCATGCCCACTCACCAGTGAATAGAATCACCAATTTACCTGACATGCATATTTCTGGACTGAAGTGGGAAGTTTAAGCACTCAGAGAAAACATATTTAAGAAAGGGGAAAACATGCAAACGCTAGACAGAAAGGCCCCTGCACTATGAATCCTTCCACAATTTTGGGGTCAGAGGTCAACCAGGGACTCTAGATTTTGGTCACATACACTAACCCTCTTTTCAAAATGTATCCTTCACATACAGTGTCAAATGGCATGGTAAAATATTTTTATGGAGGCCTTGATAAATGTCAGAATACCTTTGGGAATCATTCACACATTAATTCATATCATAATTTGTCTGATTCTATCTGATTTTGATTTTTAACAGTGTTATACCATCTGTAGATATGGTCCTTATGCTGGCATAATTGTTTATTTCATGTATTTTTGAGGGTTCAAATGCTAAAACTGAACTCACTGCTTGCACATCAGGTCCAGAATGGCGTACAGAGCAAGACAGTTTCTGTGGAACAAGGAGCAGCAAGTTCTCTTGTTCAGTCAGCACAGTTAACAGAAACTATTATTAATATGTACAATCTTTTGTAAAGTAAGTATGTTTTGTTTTTAGCAGTAAGGACATTGCTGGGATATTATTTGACTATTTAATAATTTAATTTTATATCAATTTATATATACTGTGTATATATATATATATATATATATATATATATATATATAATAGTATAGTAAGTATATATCATTAAAACTATTATATAATTTTAATAAAGTGGTACGGATAAAATTAGAATACAGATTAAATTAAAAAATATTGCAATTTTCACCCAGTTTTGGTTATTGTTTTAGACAAATGTGTAATAATTATGAAATGAAAAGTATTTTCAACAATCATAGTAAGAGATTCTATTTTTTGCTGATACAACTATAAAATCATACAGTAGAAAGAAATGTTAGTAAAACTATTGTAACAACTGAATTAATATATATAACTGTAGTTTGTTTTAAATGGGCTGTCTGCATTACTTTTAATCTTGTTCCTCTGCAGGCCTCACTTCATGTTCTCATGTGGTGAAAAGAGCCAATCACAAAATTCAGAGCCTTAGCCAATGAGAAAATTGGATTGTGTCTCCGCCCCCTAAGGGAAATTTTACTTGCACTGACAGTGTGTGTTCAGTAGGGGGTGTGGGAGAGCATTAGGCTGCACACACATTTCAGGCTTTACTCTTTCAATGTGGACCCTGTCTGAAATTAATACAGATCATTCATTAGGCCAAAAGGAGACTATTCCCGCCTTTTTCTTGTGTGGACCGGCCAAAATGTCCTCACAAAGAAAAATGGCCACACAAAAAAGGTCGTCCGTCAAGGGTTGGGCCACACAGGAATAGCGAGACAAGAGCACACACACACACACACACACACACACACACACACCCTGGGGAGGTTGCCACTCCATTGAAGGGCCACATGTAGACAAACAAGCATGCACACTCACAATCACTCCCACAGGCAATTTAGAACCACCAACTAACCTAATATGTATCTTTTTGGACTGTGGGAGGAAACCACATTACCTGGAGAAAACCCAAGTGAGGACGGGTAGAGCATGCAAACTCCACACAGAAAGGCCCCTGTTAAGGTTTAAACTGGGAACCTTCCTGCTGTGAGGTTATGGTGTTAACCACCAAGCCACTGTGCTGCCCAGTCATGAATTTAATATGGTATTTCTGCATATGGATTGCCCTAAATGTTGACTCAAAGGCTCACCGAAGACCAAAGGATAATCAATGGATGACGGTGAACATTGTTTTAAATACACTTATAGTCTAACTAGATTTTAAATTAAGCCAACTCATGAGGTGTAGCAGTATCTACTCAACTGACACAGTGGCACACACTATGATGGGATGTGTTTATATCAAAATATTCTTAATATTTAAATCTTGCACATGTAATGATGATGTAACGACTAGATGCAACCTACCATGAAAAGAAAACCTTAAATATACTTGAAATTTTGAGAAAATACACACAGCCCAACACTAGTGACTGGAGAAAAACCATTAACAGTGGAGTCACATACTGTAGCTTTGGTCACTGGCCTAGTGTAAGCAAAAGCTACAGTATGTGACACACTAAAGATTTACTTACAAGAGTGAGGGATCTTTTCAGTCGCTGTTTGGACCATTTAGACTAAATAACACCAATTCTCTAATGGTGCTGCTTTGTTTGAAGACACTGTGGAGTCCTTTGCTTACAATGGTTAATTTCCAGGACACCTTAGAGATTCAAAGACTATCTAAAGTGGAGACAGAGGACATGGTGGTGTTCTGTGTGATATTTAAACTTGTTCAGTGTTGGACATCATTGAATGGGATGATTTTATCAAAGATTTTTTTTTTCTTTTAACAAAACCAAAACAGAAAAAAATAAAAACAGAAAAATGTATAATGTCTGTCTATCTGTCTGTCTGTCTGTCGATGCATTCATTTCAGGCCTGAAACATATTTCATTTAAATGTGGGAAAGTAAAGTTTTCCTGTTTGTAGTGATATTGTGGCATTATAGATACCGAGCAATGAAGCATTTATGCTAACATTGTTTTTGTATTATTTTGATAACATATCTTCAGTATTTGATTAGCCAAAAACAGATGTGCTTATTATTGCACATTTTTATTCATAGACATAAAATCATTCATTTCATTTTCAAACTGAATTTCTTTGTATAAACAATAATCTACTGCCTGCAAAATATTATTCATATATTTGATTTTAAATGAACATTGAACCTTACTCACATGCCTTTTCGTGGCTTTGTGATGGTATTTCCACCTGCTATATGGGGAGGTCTGGATTCAAATCTTGGTTGTGTTAGGCATCCAGCATAAACTGGGAGAAGGCAAAAGAATAAGAAAATTTAACCTTACACTTACAGCTTTTCACTAACTCTGCAAGTACCCAAATTAGTTATTTGTAACTTGTGAGGAGCCAGAAAAGCTGATCCACAGCTCTTTTGATCAACTGTATTTCACTTTATTAAAGCAGGTCATTCTTTTTTTTTTGGTAGAAATAAGGTAGTATAAATATAATGAGGTAGTGTATAAATGAAGTATAAATATTAAGATTTCACTTAGATGAAATGTCAATTCAAGAAATCAGCCCTTATAGTTAGTGCTGCTGCTGGATGAGGTAGAGTTGGAGTTCTCAAAGTCCAGACCCCAGTCCAGATCTGGACCGCGAGGCACATCAGTCCCCACCCAGCACACCCTAGTCTTAAAATTACCTTTTCATAAATACGTTGATAAATTATTTGTAAAATGTCATTGGATCACTGATCTTATACCGTGCTGCGTGTGTTTCTATTCTGAACGTCTGTGACAGTCAGACAGCCGTTGGTGACAGCTGTCAGTCAAACACAGGGAGGAGCCTAAAAACTTATCTTTTTACAAGAGCATTCTGCTAATATCTCTTTTAATTCATTTATTGTCCTTAACACTTTTTTTTTAACTTATTGTATTCTCTTTTATTGTTTTCTTGTTAGCACTTTGAGATTTTAAATACAGTCATGGAAAAAATTATTATACCACCATTTTTTCTTCACTTTCTTGTTCATTTTAATACCTGGTACCACTAAACATCATCATGTGACTAAAACAGACAGAAAAGAAAACACTGAATGCATAAAAGCAGTGTTTTTGGCAGTACAACGCCATAGCTATTGATGTAAAAACTTAAGTGATTTAGGTTATAATCAAGAAAACCATGGAAAATGGCAAGATATCAGCTCTTAAATAAAACTCTTATGAGCAATCTTTGTGGTTATCGTTATGTTTGTCCAAACAAATGTACCTTTAGTTGTACCAGGCATTAAAATGAACAAGAAACTGAAGAAAACAAGGGTGGTCTAATAATTTTTTCCATGACAGTATAAAGTCCAATACAAATAAGAATTATTATTATTATTATTATTATTATTATTATTATTATTATTATTATTATTATTATTATTATTATTATTATTATTATTATTATTATTATTATTATTATTATTATTATTATTATTATTATTATTATTATGAGGGTGGATCAGAATGCTCATATAAATGACAGGAACAAGTGGCCTATCAGTACATGGGAGTTTGTGATTCAGAGACAATCAGAAGTAAAATAGGGTGGGTCTTTGAAAAAAAAAAAAATTCAGCATAGAAACCAAACTTTTTTTTTTTTTGGCACTAGTGGCCTTTATTTGCAGTAGAAACAGATGGGAAAGGGGGCAGACAGAGAGAATGGAGAAGACATGCAGCAAAGCGTTGCACGGGCTGGGAATCAACCCATGACTGCTGCGTCAGCGACTGTAGCGTCTGTATATGGGCTGCCTGCCCTAACCATTGGGGGGTCCTCAAACATTTTTTTTTGCTTGAAAACAACTACATTGAAACGTTAGCTGAGCAAACCAAAACATTTAAGCTTTAAAAGATTAGAGGTCAGGTGTTCATGTTCATGCTGACCATGTTTTCTTCTTTGTCATTTTGAATTTTCTACAGTAAATGCAGTGAATTTAATTTAATCGAAAATAAGTTATATTTTTGTTGTTATTGGTTGTTTTTACATGATGTAGTTCACAGTAAAAAAAACAAAATAAACGTTATGATGTTGACAATTTTTCTGGACTTCTGGCCTTCAATGGAAAGTAGATGTGGACCTTTGAAAAATAAGTTTGAGAACCCCTGAGGTAGAGTGTAGCCTGTTTTGCTGATTTGTGTGACACCTCAGATAAGCTTAGATTAGCGTCCTTATACTTGAAATATATGCAAATAAAGGTGATGAACAGAGACTGACAATATTCAGCATGCATAGCTGACAGAAATTAAGAAGCATGACAAAAGATTTTGCAAGTAAAGAGCAGAGACGATGCCAAATCTAATAAGAAGAGCTACATGTGACACTAACAACCGATATGAGCAAAGAGACTCACAGCCATGATTAAGAGCAAACATAAAAGTGGAGAACGTTTTTACGTATCACCACAAATGTAACGGCAAATTGAAGTGTCTGGTAAACAAGTTTCCACCTTCTTTTATGTCCTTATAAAATCAAAGAGGAGCTATTGCATCACTTTAACTGTGGAAATTTGAGGTTGTTTTGGTCTGTTATAACATCGGGGGAGTTAAGTCCTGGTTTATTTATAGATTCGTCTTTGGAGACTGTCACACAGCATGCATGACAATTAGTGTAAAGGAAATAGACAAAACCAAAATATGACAAAAAAAATCTCGAATTTTATTTTAGATTTAGAGATAGATCACCACCATCATTTCGTCATCATTTTATGGCATCCTGTTTTCTGCCTATGTATATCGGGCTGTACAGCAGTGCAGATCATTTCCAGCATAGAAACGACTCATGCACATTAAACATGCTTAAAAAGTCTAGGAAGTGATGGTAAATATTTGCAAATTATAAAATTAAAGTGCATTACAACATTTCAAGACTGAAATGAGTCAAATATAATCATCGAGTTTTAAAAAGACAAGAGAACAAATAAAAGGAATACAGTGTATTTTTATAGTTTGACAAAAAAAAATATATTCTGGTACTAAAAACATTTAACATGGATAAAAAACATTTCCAAAAGCTATCAAGAGATTTCCTCAATTTGTTCTTTATTAATTTCTCTAACATTGTTAGAAAGAGCAGAGTAGTTATATTTATTTTACATGCCCAAAGTAACTATAAAGAATTAAACTACAGACTGAACAAAAAGCCGTGGCTTAACCTCAGCCACAAAAGCTTGGCAGCGACTGACTTTGCATTAGTGATTGCACTAAATTATGCTGTAATTATTCAGGTAAAAAATGACCAC
>JAGFBZ010001085.1:0-62178 GCA_018398805.1 Hirundichthys speculiger
CACGGACTGACACGTCAAAATTACAGCTCGATGCCAGTTCGTGTACACCAATGAAACCTTGCCGCTGTACGGAATGCTGGTGTTGTTGAAAGCCAAACAAATTTCTTCTTGACACACAAATAACCTGCCTCCGTGTATGATTTCATTGGATTGGCTAGGTATAGTTGCAACATGATTGGCTGACACATGCATTGAAGTGGGAAAGTTGAAAATCTCCCAACTGTTGACAGACCAGTGCAGTCGACATGACACGTGCAGCCCATAATTCCATTTGGCAATGGATTTTGTCACCCCAATCAAAGTCTATGGTGACGGACGCAGACAACACATGCAATGCGGGCTGTAGAGTCCAGTGTAAAAAAAGTTTTTAAAAAATTCCTCTGTGCTGCTTTAAATGCACTGATTCACGTAATATTACATCAAAAAGTAAACATCCAGCCCTTGTTTTCAGATTTATGCTTTTTCCCTCAACAGGAAATATTTCACTAAGCCAAATCAAGAAGATTTCAACAGATGGACCTTCATTATCATCAGGTAAGAGTTCATCTGAGGACACAGATGTAGAAATACATGAAGTCCAAACTAACCAATCACTTCCCATGTTGTTTCTATATATTTTCTTTATATAAACCAAAGCTTCACTCTGTATTTTTTTTTATTTTTGATGAGGTCAGCTTCTGTGAAGCTACAGTAGCCACTGTAATTGTCTCTGGAACTACACGGTTAATGCTGCCCATAAGAAAACTCAAACAACCTAATGTGTTTTACCACAGACTCAGTTAAACCTACATTTGAGTCAGTTTCATCTCAGTGTGCTTCCACCCAGTGTTGTGCCTATAAGGTGCTCAACATAAGTGGTGTCTTGAAGGCTCTCACTGTGCACCAATTATGTTGTGCGTATAGTGTGCTCGTTTAGTCATGAAGGGGGTGTTTACCAACTGTCTTAAGACATAGCTGTTAATAACCAGAAAGGTATTAACAAAGTTAATAAATTGAAATGGGGCACCACCTGATAAATCAGGAAACAAAGACTAAACGGCACAATCAGTCTCAAAATGGCTGTTGTTCTATGCGTGCCAGCCTGTGACCAGGTGTGGCGCTATAGAGCAAAAGAGAAGGTGTGAGTTCGAGCACAGACCTCTTCAACCAGCAAATGTTACAAAACTGTGTAAAATAACCACAAACAACTACTCTCATTAGAATGTATCAGAATTTATGAACACAAGCATTAAAATGAACAACACTTGAATCGAAATTCTGATATCTACTAACAAAAAGACAACTTGACTAGCATAAGCAAATAGAACATTAAATGGAAAAGGGTGTCAATATATATGCTTGTATGCTGGGAAACGTGATGTGTGTGTGTGTGTGTGTGGTAAACAAAGCTGGCTTGGCAATGTGAGAAACGTTCCAAGATGGCAGTCGAGATCACGTGGTATGCTCGTCACGAAGATTGTTAGTGAGGAAGAAAAAGGAAAGAAAAGCCAGAGTAAATTCATCAAAGCTAGAATGTTTCCTAGCGACTAGCAATAGCAACTCTGTAGTTTTTCAACAGATGCAGTGATGTGAAGCCACTTCACTGAGCTGCTCTGATTTTGAACTGGGAAACGGGAGCGTGGAGCTGCTCTTCGCAATAAAAAAACAACAACAACACATGAACGAAATTCAGTTACTGCAGGACCAATGGTCTGGTTCTAAGCATATGCGGCACACAAGAGAACGGAGTTCGCAAACAACACTAAACTAAGCTCTAAGCCCAGACACAAAAGCCTCTTAAGTGGATCACTCTGGAAGCGACGATGGCATTTTGGGGTCTGTGGAAATGGATTGATGACCCAGGATTGGTAGCATGGGCGAGGCTAGCCCTTTTTTAGGGGTGCTTCAGAATTGAAATTCAGCACCCCAAAAACCTGGAGTAAGAAATGTTGTTATTCTAAAATTTTTGTTCTCATTTGACAGGCTTAGATAAAGTCCGAAACTTAATCCATAGTTTGTGGTTTAAGTTTATATTTCAAGAATGAAAATGAAAACGACCCCACCTAATGGTATCGTCCTCTTCTCACTAACGTTACTTGTTGGTTGTGGTGGGGCTCATTGGGTGCTCAGCACCCCTAAAGCTCTGACCCTAGAATTGCCCCTGATTGGTAGTATAGGGCAAGTTTTGAACGTACGCTTCGCTGGTACTCAGGAGCAGCTCTCCTCCTCTTTCTCTCTTTGTGGTCAACTGAGAGATGCGGCGTTACGCAGCAACGGCAGCCAGGCTGTCTTCTTTCCCGGTTCACCTGAGGGCGGTCACATGTCCGAGGCGGACGGGTGATTCCTACGGATCGCTTCTTCCGTACATCACGGCTCACTCCATAGGCGTGTCACAGGAACAGGACGTGTGGTCGTTGTCCCAACCACACGGGAACTTCTCAGAAGGGGTACCAGGGATGCAGGCCTTTGGCTTATTTACCTTGCTGGAGCAGGCCAGAGAGAAGTACAACACAACAACAGGTACTACAGGTAGAGGAGGTCAGAGAGAGAGAAGAGGGAGGGAGCCTGTATGTGAGGGGATGCGATCTGCCTTTGCCGGGGATCCCTGCTGTCTAGTGGGGATCCTTGGCCAGTCAGAGAGTGTGACATCACTCTCACACCTGGTTGTAAAACAATAAAACATTGCAAAGCATGTTGGGGTTTGCTGTCATTTCAGTGGTCTTTTGTCTCAAACTGCCATGTGCTCTTTGTGTAACCCATGGCGTTGTGGCCCAACACCAGCCTTCTTGGAGTCCTTGGAGGGGGTGCTGGAAAGTGCCCCTAATGGGGACCTTACTCTACTGGGGGGGACTTCAGTGCTGATGTGAACAATGACAGTGGTACCTGGACGGGCATAATTGAGAGGAATGGCTTCTCTGATCTGAACCTGAGTGGTGTTTTGTTGTTAGATGTCTGTGCTAGTCACAGTTTGTTCATAAGGAACAGCATGTTTGGACATAAGAGTGTCCATAAATGCAAGTGGCATCAGGACACTGTTGGCCATGATTGATTTCATAGTCATATCATTGGTTCTAGACATTCGGGTGAAGAGATGAGCTGAGCTGTCAACTGATCACTCTATGATGGTGAGTTGGATCAGATGGCGGGGTAAGATGCCGGTCAGACCTGGTAGGCCCACACATGTAGTTAGGGTTTGCTGGAAATGTCTGGTCGAGGAACATGTCGGAGATCTTTAACTCACACCTCCAACAGAGCTGCAACTGCATCCCAAGGGAGGTTGGGGACATTGAGTCGGAATGGGCATGTCCTGCAATGTTCTCCATTGCTGAAGCAGCTGACAGGAGGAGAGCTAAGCCAAAAGGCAAGGCTCTCTTTCCATTGGTCGATCTTTGTTCCAACCCTCATCTATGGTCATGAACTGTGGGTAGTGACCAAAAGAGTGAGATCACGGATGCAAGCGGCTGAAAGGAGTTTCCGTCGCAGGGTGGCTGGACTCTCCCTTAGAGATGGGCTGAGAAGTTCAGCCATTTGGGAGATACTCAAGGTCGAGCCGCTGCTCCTTTACATCAAGAGAAGTCAGTCAAGGTGGTTGGGCATCTGGTAAGGATGCCGCCGCCTGAGACAAGTCCTGTTTGAAATGTGTTTTGGTTTAAGTAAATCTGTATCTTCCATTGAGAATCCTTAAATAGATTGCACTTTACAGATTAAGCTGGTGCCAAAAGGTCTGTGTTTACTTTCAGTTGGAAATGGAGAGTCTAGTATCAACTGATACTAGAAAATCCAAAGATAATTTACGTATTATGTAGAGGAACAAATCTCATTATGGTATAGTAAATAACAAATGGATAATAATGTCTTTTTTTAAACATGAATGTCCATCACTACACTACAGAGACTGGGAAAGATTTTTTTTTTTAAGTAAAAAGTCAATTTATTTATGTTTTAACCAATGAAGAAATGGTGTGTAGTTCTCTTATGTTTTCTCTTTCAGGTTCTTTGTGTCTGCATAAACTCAAAGCTAACCTGAAGAAGATGTTCCAGTCTCTGTTTGAGGGCATCGCTAAAGCAGGAAACCCAACACTTCTGAATCAGATCTACACAGAGCTCTACATCACAGATGGAGGGACCGGAGAGTTCAATCAGAGCATGCATGAAGTCAGACTGATTGAAATGTTTTCTGAGAAAGGACTCAAAGCAGAGAAAAGAATCAGCTGTGAAGACATCTTTAAACGCCCACCTGGAAGAAAAGAACCAATCAGAACGGTGATGACGAAGGGAGTAGCTGGCATTGGGAAAACAGTCTTGACACGGAAGTTCACCCTGGACTGGGCTGAAGATAAAGCCAACCAGGACATCCAGTTAATGTTTCCATTCACTTTCAAACAGCTAAATGCATTAATGAAAGAAAAATACAGCTTGATGGAATTTGTTCATGAATTCTTTAGTGAAACTAAAGAAATTGACAACTTTGAGGAGTTCCAAGTTGTGTTCATCTTTGATGGTCTGGATGAGTGTCGACCTTCTCTGGACTTCAGCAACACCAAAATCCTGTCTGACCCGACACAATCCGCCTCAGTAAGAGTTCTGCTGACAAACATCATCAGGAGGAAACTGCTTCCTTCTGCTCGTGTCTGGATAACCACACGACCTGCAGCAGCCAATCAGATTCCTCCTGAGTGTGTTGACATGGTGACAGAAGTCAGAGGGTTCACTGACCCACAGAAGGAGGAGTACTTCAGGAAGAAATTCAGAGATGAGCAGCAATCCAGCAGGATCATCTCCCACATCAAGACATCACGAAGTCTCCACATCATGTGTCACATCCCAGTCTTCTGCTGGATCACTGCTACAGTTTTACAGAAAGTGCTGAAAACCAGAGACAGGGGAGATCTGCCCAAGACCCTGACTGAGATGTACATCCACTTTCTGGTGGTTCAGGCCAAAGTGAAGAAGGTCAAGTATGATGGAGGAACTGAGACAGATCAACACTGGAGTCCAGAGAGCAGGAAGATGATTGAGTCTCTGGGAAAACTGGCTTTTGAGCAGCTGCAGAAAGGAAACCTGACCTTCTATGAAGAAGATCTGATGGAGTGTGGCATCGATATCACAGAAGCTTCAGTGTACTCAGGAGTGTTCACAGAGGTCTTTATAGAGGAGTGCGGTCTGTACCAGAACAAGGTGTTCTGCTTCGTCCATCTGAGTGTTCAGGAGTTTCTGGCTGCTCTTCATGTCCATCTGACCTTCATCAACTCTGGAGTCAACCTGCTGGAAAAACAGCCTACAAGTTTGAAGATAGGTGACTCAAAAAATTATGAATTTGCGGAAGCAAATTTCTACCAGCCAGCTGTAGACCAGGCCTTCCTTACAGAGTCCAAATGGACACCTGGACTTGTTCCCTCCGCTTCCTCCTGGGTCTTTCACTTCAGAAGAATCAGCCTCTCCTACGAGGTCTGCTGACACAGAGAGGAAGTAGATCACAAATCAATCAGGAAACAATCCAGTACATCAAGAAGAAGATCAGTGAAGATTTGTCTCCAGAGAAAAGCATCAACCTGTTTCCACTGTCTGAATGAACTAAATAAATGATGGTTCTCTGGTGGAGGAGATCCAGCAGTACCTGAATTCAGGACGTCTCTCCACAGATAAACTGTCTCCTGCTCAGTGGTCAGCTCTGGTCTTCATCTTACTGTCATCAGAGAAAGATCTGGAGGTGTTTGACCTGAAGAAATACTCTGCTTCAGAGGAGGCTCTACTGAGGCTGCTGCCAGTGGTCAAAGCTTCCAAGAAAGCTTTGTAAGTCTTCATTGACTTATAATAAACTTATAAATAAATGCACTGCGTTTTTTAAAAACAATTATAAAATGAAGTAAGCACTATCTTCATCATTTTCTCTTCAGATTGGGTGACTGTAACCTCTCAGAGAGAAGCTGTGGAGCTCTGTCCTCAGTTTTGAGCTCTCAGTCCTGTAAACTGAGAGAGCTGGACCTGAATAACAATGACCTGATGGATTCAGGAGTGAAGCTGTTGTCTGCTGGAATAAAGAGTCATTTTTGTAAACTGGATACTCTCAGGTCAGCATTCTTTTATCTATTAAACTGATGACCCTTGATGATGTCAGTGGGATATTTTCAACTGGAAGTGGTCAACGATGAGCAATATGGAGTTAACCATTTTGAAGCAGTGGCCCTGCATATGGGTTTTAATACCCAGAATGTTTAAAGTGATTTGGCAGTGTTGTGCCTGGAGGATTCAGATCTTTAAAGAAGCCATGTTTTTTGACTCAAAAGTTCATTAACATTGATTTTGAAAATCATAGAATCATCAGAGTTGCATCATTTCAGTAATCAAGAAAAGAAAATGATAATAAACTTAATGTAAAATTCTGGTAAATTGAGGTTTAGATTCAGTTTACAACTTTAACAAAACTCTAACACTTGACCCCGATCGTACACTTCCCGCTAGCCGCTAACTGCTAGCCGCTAACTGCTACTCGCAAATTGCTGGTTTAGGAACCTCCACTAACCGCCAAATGCAATCTCCCTAAAGCCGCTGCCTATTATGCCGACTCCCTTACTCACTTTGTTGGGGTAGCAATAGGCGTGTCTTTTGCCCTTTCCCCAAACTCGGTATCTTGTGATCGCGGGTTTAGGGTTCGCTACCCGCAACAAGCATGTCGGCGTGTAAAAGAGCAGCCTTTTACACGCCATCAATGTGCGTCCACCTGGTCACATGTGGACGTGCACAAACGGCTTTACTTTTTGGATTAACTCTTGTATAAAAAGCATGATTTGGCCTCAGTTGAACCCCTCAGAATATGGTAGAGATTGTCTTAAACGGCTTGGTCACCAGTTAAACTATAGACGACCAGAGCATGTTTACTGGGAGCGCACCGACTATCTGGGACTTTCAGGTAACCGATAGGAATTGTCTGTGTAAAAATGTTTATATGTATATATCAGTGTAGAGGAGGAGGAAGAAAGAGGAGAAAGCTCTACAGCAGAGTCCTAGACAAGCTGCGCATGAGAGCTGCGCTGTTCTGGATGAAAAGACACTCCATAGCGATTTGCAGTTAGCGCAACCTGCTCTTAAAGGCAATGGCTACTGACACACACTGATTGATTTAACAGGTGGAACACCCTAACCACTCCTATGCATAATATAACGGGTAGCGCAGGTGGGATAGCGGGTTTAGGGAGGTGGAAGATTGCGTTCTTTGCAGGGGAACGCTCCTCCCGCTACCCGTTATCCCTAAATAGCGGTTTTAGGAGATCTGGTAGATGATCGGGCCCTTTAAGTATCCAGAGAAGAAGGTTCCAAAGAATGTGGGCTGTGAGATTTCAACTGTCTGTGTGATGGCTACTGGTCGACCTTTCGCCGACCATGTGGAAGGTACAGGTTTAAAACCCAGTTGTGTCACAAAGGGCATCCAGCAAAAAACTTGTCAAACCAGTCATGCAGATCACATTGCTATGGCGACCTTGAACAGGAAGCAGCCAAAAAAGGAATCTGATTCCTTATAAGTTTGGAAACCATTGCAACCATAGTCATTAACTTAGGGACAGGGGCAAAGACCTAGAAGAGAAACACAAGTCTATCTCCCCTCGATGTTTTAGAGTCCGGGTTGAAGCAGGTCATCAAGCAATGCGTCAGTTACTGGATGGTCAGAAAAAAAACGAAGTTATAGAAACTAGAAGCCTTTTGATGTTTATTTTTTATTTTAAAGAACCGTCTGCATAAATATTAATGGTTAGTACCGTAATCTTTTGGGCCAAAATCCCACATGAGCAATTCATGCCACTAGTTCCTCCATAAAGTAGGCATTTTGAAAGTGTACTACCGCACAAAGTATTAAGCTGTCTATGATTGCAACATGTCAGTAGAAGGGCAACTCTGAGAGTGTGTTTGCTCTAAGATGATGAAAACCAATTCTTATGTCCTGTAATTGAATAAATTGTGCTGTGTGTGTGTCTACAGGCTGTCAGGTTGTCTCATCACAAAGGAAGGCTGTATTACTCTGGTCTCAGCTCTGAGCTTCAACCCCTCTCATCTGAGAAAGCTGGACCTGAGCTACAACCATCCAGGAGAGTCAGCAGTGAAGCTTCTGGCTGGAGTCAAGAATCCAGTCTGGAGACTGGAAACACTCAGGTACAGAAACACCTGCTGCAGCCACACAGAGCTGATAAAGGAGGAAGAACTTTGATGGATACCCTACAGATCACGCAAGCCTGTTATTGGTCTGCTAGCTATATCATTTCTGGAATCACTATTCTGGTTTCACAGCGTAGCAACACCACCACCATATTTAAAATTGTTGAGTGTGCTACCAGCATGTTTGACCATGGAGCAGCTTGAAGAACAGCTACCGGCGTTAGCTTGAGTCCAGGCTGAGTAAGTGCAGGTTCCAGCAGACTTCTTTAAAGCAGTGGGTCAGCTGGGTCGTTTCTGTGGAAGCATCAGAAAAGCTGCTGCATTAAACTGATGCTAGGTTAGCACTAGCTGACTGCAGATTAGCGAAGCTCTTTGCATGCATTTAGATAAACCCACAACCAGTTTTAGAGGTGCGTTAGGACAATGAACAGCACAACCAAACATATTCTCAGTAAGAAAAAGAAAAAAATACAAGTATGCTCTGTTACAGTTTTATTTACAACTCAGAAGTCAAGACAATGCCAAGTGCTAAGTAGATAAAGTGATGATTGCTAGCCATTGGCTATGCCCACTGTAAGCATAAAAAGACCATGCCTCTAATTATGCATAAATCTGTTCCATTATATAATTATACCTGATTTGTACCTGTGGTACAAAAAACATCCCCTGTACAGTTTTTCATGGATATGAAATCTCGCTCTGGTGACGAACACTGTTTTTGAACCAGGCAATAAATGTTTATTTCTGCTGCAAAATTGGACATTTTAATGGAGATTAACTCGCTTGTGGTGCCAAACACAGCGATCAGTCGAGCAGCTAAACTTGCACCCTGTTAGGCATCAAACTAGCAAGGGCTAGAGAGCCCCTTTAAGTGACCTTTGGTTGGCTACTGAAGGGAGGGTAGGCACCTTGCTGGACCTTGGCTAGCCTTTAGCCTTGTCCTTTCAGTAGCAACATCTGTAACAAGGATGGATGGACTGATTTGATCAGAATGAATCAAAGCTAACCTAAGTTAGCATGAACTAAGATATGCTAAAACATCTGGCTTGTGGTAACTGATAGATTCAGATTCCAGCTGAGTATCAGAGTTCATTCCTGTATTTGTCCATTTTTGGATTAACCGAGGTTGGGTGGCGTCAGCTCCTGACAAGATGGCATCACCCATAGCTCACTCTCCAGAAGCCACATTACAGTGGGTTTGTTCAGTTATTTTATAATGTCTATGGCAGTGGTGCGCAAACTGTGGTACGTGTACCACTTGTGGCACGCAAGCGCTCTCTGGTGGTACGCTGGGGAATGTCATGACTTGTCAATGCATGACAATACATTATAAATACAACGTATACCCCCCTTTGTACCCCCCCCCCCCCCCCCCCCCGTTTTTCAGGGTGGAGCCTGCTGGAGAACGATGGCTGAGACCAGGTCTGAGGAAGTGTAAGTGATTTCAGCCGTCACTCATTCATGAGTCCATCAATGAACAGATGACAGATCAATAATAACTGCAGCTGGTTGTTTGTTCTCTCCTTCAGATTCCTGTGACCTCACCATCGACACAAACACAGTAAACAACAACATCCAGCTGTCTAAGGACAACAGGGAGGCGACACGTGTGCAGGAGAATCAGTTGTATCCTGATCACCTGGACAGGTTTCACATGTGCCGTCAGCTGCTGTGTAGAGATGGTCTGACTGGTCGCTGTTACTGGGAGGTGGAGTGGAGAGGAGGAGCTGAAGTATCAGTGACTTACAGAAGAATCAGCAGGAAAGGAGGCTTCAGTGAGTCTGTGTTTGGATGGAACGATCAGTCCTGGAGCCTGAACTGCTTAGATGGTGGTCGGTACTCTGTCTGGCACAACAACAAAGAGGCATCATCCTGCTCCTCTTCCTCAGTCTCCAACAGAGTAGCAGTGTATGTGGACTGTCCTGCTGGAACTCTGTCCTTCTATGAAGTCGTCTCTGACAGACTGATCCACCTCCACACCTTCAACACCACATTCACTGAACCTCTGTATCCTGGATTTGGGTTTGGGTATTGGTCCAGCTATGGTTCCTCAGTCTCTCTGTGTCCTTCTTCTGTCTGAACTTATTTATTTATTCCTGTGACAGATGGTGAACATCTGTATCTTTTCTGAATATCATGTTACCTGAGACTTGGGGTGAATTCCAATTCCTCCCTTAACCCTCAATCTCAAAAATGCGCGCTCCCATGAAGTGCAAGCGATTCTTAGAATGTCAAGTTGAGGGACAAGTTTTGAATATTGAGATTCTCCGGGACCACCCTTGGGAGTAAGGGCTACCCAGAAGGCATTGCGTGTTTCTGCCAAGATGTCTTCGAAAAGGACGGCGCCTAAAAAAGCTAGCTACAAATGCAAGTACAGTGGTACCTCTACTTACGAAATTAATTGGTTCTGGAAGTTGTTTCTTAACCTGAAACTTTCGTAAGTAGAGACGTGTTTTCCATGCAAATGCCCTAATCAGTTCCAAGCCCCCCAAAATTTATTTTTTATAAATTATAAATAATAAATGAAATGACATAAAAACCTGTAAGAAATACATGTTAGAACTAGAAAAGCACTCAGAGAGCACAGACCTCCACCAAGCACAACAAATATCGAAAATTTGAAAGTGATCCAGAATCCAGGATTTCTTCTGGATCACACCCTCCTGAAAATTTCATTAAAATCCATCCATAACTTTTTGAGTTATCTTGAACACCGACAGACAAACAAACAGACAGAAATGCAGACAAAAACATAACCTCCTTGGCGGAGGTAAAAATTGTTAGTTTACCTGGGTTGCTGGGTTACACTCATAGAGACAAGAGGCCCTCCTAGCCAATGGGATGCCAGGAATATGCTAAGCGATAGCCAATGGCAGAGCAGCTCGGACGCACCACTTTCAAACCGAGATACAGAGCCGACAAGTATGTTTATGTTCGGTAAACTCTGGGAGCTGCAAGTAGCAGCGCGTACTGTATTTTTGCCTTTCGCATCCTGAAATTTCTTTCGTAACTAGAGGCAATATTTTCCCGTTGAGGCGTTTCGTAACCTGAAAATTTCGTATGTAGAGGCGTTCGTAAGTAGAGGTACCACTGTAGAGACGCGCTTTCCATGTAAATGCTCTAATTCATTCCAAGCCCCCCAAAATTCGAACATAATCTTTTTTAATTAATGATAAATAATACACGAAATTACATAAAAACCTGTGAGAAATACATGTTAGAACTAGAAAAGCACTCGGAGAGCGCAGACCTCCACCAAGCGCAACAATTATCGAAAATTTGAAAGTGATCCAGAATCCAGGATTTCTTCTGGATCACATGCAAAAATGAAATCAGTTCTTCCTTTTCACATTTCCGACAACTCCTGAAAATTTCATCAAAAATCCATCCATAACTTTTTGAGTTATCTTGAACACAGACAGACAGATAAACGCTGGCAAAAACATAAACTCCTTGGCGGTACGAGGAAGATGCTTAGCGATAGCCAATGGTAGAGCAGCTCGGACGCACAGCTTTCAAACTTAGATACAGAGCCGACAAGTATGTTTACGTTCTGTAAACTCTGGGAGCTGCGAGTAGCTGCACGTACTGTATTTTTGCACTTTGTATCCTGAAATTTCTTTCATAACAAGAGGCAATAGTTTCCCATTGAGACTTTTCGTAACCTGAAAATTTCATATGTAGAGACTTTCGTAAGTAGAGGTACCACTGTATTTTCGTAGTTAATAAAGATATAAATAAATAAAAAGACAATAAATCGTATTGTCTTGTTATGTATATTTATATTATCTTATTCTTCTTCTACGTCTCGTCTTCTCCTTCTTCTTCGTCGTTGTTTTCCTGACAGACTGGACGTAGCTTTGGCCTAAGGCTGCCCCCCACAGTCTGAAGACGTAACTGCACTCAAGGGGTGTCCCATTTCTAAGTCACAAGATAGCCCTTACACTTACTTTCGAGGGCCAAGATTGAGGGCCAAATATTGAGGGTTAAGGGCGAGGGTTGAGACTGAGGGTTAAGGGGGGAATTGGAATTGACCCTTGGTTCCTCTCAGCTGCAGTTAGAATACTGCAGATGGGACAGACTTGTGTCAGGAGAAATCAAAGGGATATTAAAATATGGTTACCTGAGCTAAAGCCAAAGTTTTATTGATTATCTCATCACAGTGATGAGAGGTGTAAAATGAAATTTAGGCTCTTATATCATAAATGCAGCTAACCCCATATAACCTGCTTATGAACTCATATAACCTTTTATACTCGCCTGCACATCAGCTATGTTCGTGTACTACTGTAAACTGAATATCATCCTGTTCTCACAGACAGCTTCAAGGTCAACAGATATGAAACTAACAAAACATAGAATAAGCCACTTTTTGTTAAATCCTACTCCCTGACTATCAGTAATACAACATGACCATATATGGACTTCTGGTGCTGCTGCTTAAGAGAGTCCGTCTCTCTGCCTTTGGCAGAGAGAAATTTTTTGAGTTCTCTCTCCATGCCCGTGATATTCTCTTCTGACTTGACTTAATAAAAACATTGTGAACGCAGTTGTTATATTTGTCATTCTACTTGGATTCTTCTTCAGATAATTTTCCACGACAGAGGTTTTCTGTTTGGAGGATGAAAAGTGAATCATTCAACCCACCAGAGCACTGGAGCAGCTGTTAAACATGGTGATGGTAGCATCATGACCTGACTCTGGAAGATGCACATTGACCATATTATTGACCATAAAATACCAATAACCTTTTGAAGCGCAATCCTGAACACAACATTCTCAAAAAAAATAGCAATTCATTCGTGATGAAACCATAAAATTTAAGTGAATTCTGACTACAGGAGTTAGCAAATACACAACCAGAGGAATATTTCCAGAGACTTTGTGATGGCTGCTGAAAAGGTAGATACAACCAACCAAATATATGATGTGTTATGTGTCAATTTAATTAAATCCACAATAAAGTTTTACCTAAATATTTGTAAGTGATTTCAGTGACAATAGACGAAGATAAGTGTGAGCTGTGCAGCCGTGACCTGACTGAGCACTGAGAATTTTTCAAGGGGGTTTAATACAAGGATGGCTTTTTTTTCCCCAGTAAAGAGGAAAGTGAATCTCACACTTAGCTGACTGAACGTGGATTTTTTTTCTCTCGTTTTTTCAAAACATTTTTTGTGAATGAAGTGACGTCAAAGCATTGTCCACAAGCTGAAGGGTTGTGGGAGCATGTTAGCTTCTGTCAAAAGTTTTTCGAATTTTCCAGTTTTCACACTTTAACGCATGCGTCAGCCAATGCTACAGAGAATACTGAGAGATTTAATATCTATCTAATATTAAGCTAAGACTTAAATATTCTTTGTGGTTCACTGAGAGAGCACATGCAGGCCTGTTCATGTGAGACAGACATGGGTAACATCAGCTTAACCACAATAGGGCCACATGTGGAATGCCATGATCTCAGCAGTGCCATCATTGCCAGACGTGGCCCACATCTGGATGACACACCAGTTGTCATGCCAGCAGTCAGCCAGCGGTGCCAGGTTGATGCTAAATCTGGTCCAGACCAGTCTGGTATCTGTGTAGAGTTCAGTTCAGGAAGCAGACACCCTCTCTACCTTTAATGCGAGACCTAAGACTTTTTTTTTTGATCAAGCTTATACTTAAGGGAAAGCTTCATAGATGGCGAACAATGGTTATGTAGCTGTTTTATCTTGCTGTCAGTCTTCCCTTATCCTCCATTTAGTCACTGTAGAGATTGTCTTCCTGAATTCAACATCCACTGAGAATGAACAAGGAAGAAATGAAGACACAGTTAAGATAAACTGATGGGAGGGGCTGTGGATAATTCCTGGAAACAGTTCTTATCTTTGACAGAGTCCAACGGTCAGATGGAGGTTTGTTCTTCGATGTCTGGTTGTGTTTTTTTACACTTCTGTGGCTGTAGTACTCGTTTGTGTACTTGTTAGCTGTAAGTTTGGTTCTTATTTCATGGGAACGATTGAAGGACCTGCGGTTTATTCAGAGCAGGTGAGACATCTCATATGAAGAAAAACTGCAAGGTACATTGCACATTGTACATATACATTCTTGGTTGACTGACAGACAGGAGAGTGTGATTGAAGATGTTTCTGTGTTTTTCTAGAGCAAAGATGGAGAAGCCTGTCAAGCAGGTGATGCTTGAAAAGCTGGAGGATTTGGGAAAGGAGGATCTGAAACTCTTCAAATGGTACCTCGAGGACCCAGATTTACTGGATGGTTTCACAGCCATCAAACAGTGCTACCTGGAGAAAGCAGACCGCACAGATACTGTCAACCTGATGGTCAGGACATATACCCCAAAAAATGCCATGGAGGTGATGAGGTTAATATTCAAGAAGATGAATAGGAATGACGGTCAGCCAGGTGAGCAGGAAATAAGTCCCACATGCAGATCCAATCATGTCACCTTTGTTTTACAAAATTCCTTTAATAATCCAAGCTATGCAAGTTTTACTTTAATGTTCCCAAAGATCTGAAAGTTATCTGATGTTTTATGTTTTATTTCTAGACACAGTCTCCCAAAATGAGGAGCTATGTTTGTCTGAACCCATCATCAAAGCAGATGTCGTTCACACAGACGTTCAGGATGAACAAGTGCGTCGTCTGAAGTCAGATAAAGCTGTAGTTTTCTCAGCTGTTTACAGCTACAGCAACAATTTATTTCAAATGTGTTTTTCTTTGAATCTTTTAATTCTGGTATTTAAATTGTCAAGATGTGCTGGAGCCGACCTGTTTTTGTCTTTTAGATTTACCCAGTGACTGAGGAGTCCATATCAAACCGCGTCGCCCTGATCATCAATATTATGAACTTTAGATTTTTTAGTAGAAGACGTGGAGCCGAGAAAGATGAGGAGGCCATGGACACATTGCTCACTAACCTTGGATACGAGGTGGTGAAACACAGAGATTTGACTGCAGAGGTACTTTTATTGATACAAACAATTTTATGGTATCACATCAAAATCCCCAAAACAAAAAGAAACAAAACCCAGAACCAAAGAAGCTTCTTCTTCTTCTTCTTCTTTTCTTGTCAGCTGTTCACTTCAGGAGTCTCCACATCGAATCATCCACCTTCATTTAACTCTATCCTCGCCACCCTCTTCTGTCACACCAACTAACTTCATGTCCTCTTTCACTACATCCATAAATCTCCTCTTTGGTCTTCCTCCAGACCTCCTTCTTGCTAGTTCCAACCTCATTATCATTCTACTGATATATTCATTATCCCTCCTTTGTTCATGTCCAAACCATCTTGTAGTATTCGTGAGTGTTGTCATCAAAAATCACCCGGAGCGTGTTAGCATGCAGCGCTTTATTGCTGAACCTCACATCCGAACTACATCATACTTATGACATGTAAATCACATCCGCTTAGCGCCTACGCCAGCGCACTAACACAAAACAGTCCGTGTCAGACATTAAATAACAATTCAGTTCCGGGTGTGACCTGAATATTACATCACTCTTTTTTTTTTTTTTTTTTTTTTTTAACATGAACTCAAAATCATACTGTTTTCATCTCCAGTTACTTTAAGTAATCAACACTAAATGTTTACTTGGTCTGTGAACAGTAATAAACATTATGAAATAACATTTTGATTACTTCAGTGTAATCAATCATTTAGGCATTTTCCCAGATACCGTTTCAGATATAAAACATGGAACCACCTCAACATTCTGGCTTTGAACAGACAGACTTGTCTGGAACTCCCTTTTACAGTCATACACAGTCTACATTGCCTTTTGTGTTCTGCGGGTTGTAACAAAGTCCTGGAGGTATGATGGAGGCTGTCTGTGCCTAGCAGGGTGTCCTGTCAGCAGTGGGACTGTGTCAGTAGTGACGTCTCCATCCTCTTCTTCAGGTGTTGATATGTCGTGCAGGCCAGGTATGAGCTTTTTGAAGAAGGATGAGTTTCTAGTCACTCTGTGTCCATTCCGCTCAGCCGTGATCATGGAGCCTTTGACAGTGATCACTTTGTGCGGCTTGGGCTTGTAGGTGGCTGTGAGTTTGTTGCGCCCTGGGTTGAGAGCATAACACCATGTCACCAGGTTGGAGAGAGTGAGGTGCAGCACGTCGGTGGGTGTCTGCGTACTCCTTCATTTTGGCTTTGGCCTTGTGGTCTCTCCTGCGAAGATCTTTATCCGGCGTGGTGGGTGTGCTTAGTGAGGGCATCTTTGTGTGTATCCTGCGTTTGAGCAGCAATTCAGCGGGTGAAGTTGCTGTCGTGCTGTGTGTGGTGTCGAACGGTACTCACGCAGGAATGTGTAGAGGTGCTGCTTCCAGGGGATGTTCTCCATGTGAGCAACACGGAGACACTTTCCAAGTGTTCTCATAAACCTCTCTGCAGTGGCGTTCGCCTGGGGCCACAGTGGTGTGATTTTTCGATGATGAAATCCCATGTAGGCTGCAAACTTACTGAAATGCTCGCTGTTGAAAGGCGGGCCGTTGTCTGTTTTCACGGATCTGGGGATGCCGAATGTAGAGAAGATCTTGTCCATGACAGGAATGACAGAGTTTGCAGAGGTGGAGTGCATGACTTCCACTACGGGGTATCGGGAATACTCATCTACAATGACTAGCAAGTGTTCACCTGTCGGCAGTGGGCCATAGAAATCTGCGCTGACGTCTTGCCAGACTGTGTCAGGGAGGTCTGACATCTGCAGAGGTTCATTGTGTGTTTCTGGTGTGGTGGCTTGACATGCCAAGCAGTTTCTAATCAATGTCTCGGCCTGTTGGTCGATGCCTGGAAACCACACCTTCTCTCTTAGGAGGGCCTTTGTTTTTGTGATCCCCTGATGTGCCTCGTGGGCAAGCTGGAGTACGCTGTGCTGAAGTGAAGAAGGAACGACGATTCTGGAGCCCCTAAGTATCATGTCATTTTCATGTGACACTGTCAGCTCTCTTTTTACACGTTCATACTGTTTCAGCACAGTGTTCTTTGCGACTGTGTGCCATGTGTCGTCGCGTATGAGAGCGCTGACCTTCTGTAGTGTCGCATCCTTTAGTGTCTCACACTTGATTTCATCCAGAGTCATTGCTTTTGGTGTGCTGTTCTGCATGATGAAGTTCACATATTCTTCAGCCACTTTTGTAGCACGGGTATTTTTTGTAGATGCCTGCGCTTGGATCGGATGTCGGGACATGTAGTCTGCCGGGTTGTCAGAGCCTTTTCTGTATTTTATTTTTGAGGTTGTACGGCTGCAGTCGAAGTCCCCATCGCTCGATGCGGGCAGGCGGCTTGGACTTTGGGTTGTTCCAGATGAGTTCGAGAGGCTTATGATCTGTCACCATCGTTAACTCCTTGCCATAGATGTAGAGATGAAAGTGTTCACAGCTCCACACGATTGCGAGTGCTTCACGCTCTGTTTGAGAGTAGCGCCGCTCGACGTCGCTGAGTGCCCGGCTCGCATAGGCAATGATGTGTTTCTTGTCTTTGTCATTTTGCAGCAGTATTGCCCCAAGACCTACTGGGCTGGCATCAACAATGAGCTCCGTTTCTCTTTCTGAGTCAAAGTATGCCATCGTGGTCTCGCTGGTAAGACTCTCTCTCAGTGTGCTCAGTGCTGCATCTTGTTCAGCACCCCACTGCCACGAAATGTTCTTTCTTGTGAGCTTTCTCAGGGGCTCTGTGACTGTGGCAAAGTCAGGAATGAAGCGTGAGCAGTAGTTCGCCATGCCCAACAAACTTCTGACTTCTGCTGCATCCTTCGGCTTGTCAGCGTGACGTATGGCATCGACTTTCTTGGGATCAGCTGAGACACCACCATCAGAGAATATGAACCCAAAGAACTCCAGTCGTGTTTTGTTGAACTCACACTTCCCTCGGTTAAGTGTGAGGCCACGTTCTTTAAGTCTCTGAAATACAGCTGTCAGGCTCTTGTCATGGTCGGCTTGTGTTGCCCCGTAGACGATGATGTCATCACTGAGATTCTTCACCCCTGTGATGCCCTGAAGTGTCTGATGGATGGCATTTAGAAACACTTCTGCAGCTGAAGAGATGCCAAAGTTGAGGCGCTTGTATCTTCTCAGGCCTAGGTGAGTTGTAAATGTGGTAATGTACCTGCTGTTGGGATGTAGTTCTAGCTGGTGGTAACCCGAAGTCAGGTCCAGCTTAGAGAACACAGTTGCTCCATTCAGTTCATGAATGATGTCATCCACGGTTGGGGTCAGGTGACGCTCTCTATGGATGGCTGTGTTTGCCTGGCGCATATCGACACATATGCGTACTTTGTCCGGATCTTTGGGCTTAGGTGGTGTCACGATGGGTGAGACCCACGGTGTTTGGGCCTGTCACTTTCTCGATGATGTCCTCAGCTTCAAGTCTCTGTAGTTCAGCTTCGACCTTCTGACGTACATGAAAAGGAACTCTGCGATGTGGTTGACAAGTTGGCTGTATGTCAGGATTAATGTGTAGTGTCACTTGAAAGTCTTTGAGCTTACCAATGCCATCAAACAATTCAGGGTGGCTGTTCACAAGCTCATCTGCCACTGTGAGGCTCACTGAAGGAGGGCTGATGGAACGAACAATTTTGATCAGTCCTAGTTCATCAGCTGTCTGGTAACTGAGTAATGAGCAGCCATCACCTTTAATTACGTAGAATGTTCCATCTGTTTTTGTCTTGTTCCTTGACTCCACGCTGCCTGTGAACTTTCCTATGATGGGCAGCGCATCTTTAGATCCGTATGCTAGTATCCTGAGATCTGTGTGCAGGAGGCGGGGCTGGAGACTCAGATTGTTATAGGTCTTCTCACTGATTATGTTTACTGCAGCGCCAGAGTCAATCAGAGCTGGTACTGCATCTCCATTCAGCTTGATTTGTGTCAGAGGCTGCTTATTGTTGCTGTTGCTTTTAACAGTGTATGCATATGATTCATCGCTGCTTGAGGACGACTTATGCTGAGCTGATTCACTTTGTGTGTCCACTTGATTGACTTTTTGTCTAAAGCTTTTCTTGTATTCACGTGTGTCTGCTTGCTGCTCTGTGTATTGTGATTTTGACCTGCACACTCTTGCGAAATTATTTTGCTTTCTGCACGCTTTGCATTGTTTACCTCTTGCCGGGCATCCATTCTTGTGTGGCCACTCACCGCCGCAGTTCCTGCACTGTGTGTTGCTGCCACCTGCTGGACGTTTTTGGTACGTCTTTTTCTGGGTCTTTCTTTGTACTTGATTTACAGAGGGAGTGGGACTAGAACCCTCTTCGATTCCTTTTGACTGCATTTCAGAAAGTTCCAGAGTTCTGCCATATTGAAGGAGTTCTTTTAATGTTTTATCCGCCTCCCGTAAACCATATTTGTGCACTCTGGAGGACATGCAGTGTTGGATGATCTGTGATTTTATTTCATTGTCCACATCGGTAAACTCACAGTATTTTGCCAGCATGCGAAGTCTGGTGTTGTAAGCATCAAGATTCTCACCAGGCTGTTGTGCAGCTTTCCTGAAGATGTAGATCTCGTATTGGACATTCTTTTTGGGCGAAAAATAATCAGTGAGTTTTGTCTTCACGTCTGCATACTTGTCTGCTTCTGCCGCCACTGTGTCGTATATGTCGTGCACTTTTTCACCGGCTAGATGTAGCAGAAGGGCTTTTAATCTTGAGTCCCCGGTTATATTCACAGCTGTGGTGTAGTTTTCGAATCTCTGAAGCCACTTATTCCACCGCGGTCCGATGGAGCCGGGTTCATTCTCTGTATCAAATGGTGGAACGGAGGAGCTGTGTGCTAGCGCCATGCTAACAGTCCGGTTGCTAACTAGCCAGCACTCTTACTTTTTGAAGCCAGTCTGTTTCGCTCCGAACTGTCTTTCGTGTGCAATCCTCTGCTTTTTAAGGGAATGTCGGCGTTGTCGTCTTTTGATCCTCGTCGCCAGTGTAGTATTCGTGAATGTTGTCATCAAAAATCACCCGGAGCGTGTTAGCATGCAGCGCTTTATTGCTGAACCTCACATCCGAACTACATCATACTTATGACGTGTAAATCACATCCGCTTAGCGCCTACGCCAGCGCACTAACACAAAACAGTCCGTGTCAGACATTAAATAACAATTCAGTTCCGGGTGTGACCTGAATATTACACATCTCAGTCTGGACTCTCTGACTTTCACTCTAAAACATCTTCCTCTGATGTTCTCATTCCTGATCCTGTCCATCCTCATTATTCCCAAAGAGAACCTCAACATTTAACCTCTGCTACCTCCAACACTACTTCCTGTCTTTCCCTCAGTCCCTAAACCAGACAACATCACAGGTCTCACCACCATCTTGTACACCTCTCATTTCATTCATGCTGAAACTCTTATCACACCTGACACTTTTCTCTACCAGTTCCAACCTGCTTACTTCATGCTTCTTCATCTCTTTTCTACACTCTCCATTGCTCTGAACTGAATTTAAAATCTTCCACCTTCTTCATCTCTGCTCCCTGTAGCCTCACTGTTCCACTTGGGTTCCTCTCATTCACACGCATCTATTCTGTCTTGCTGCAGATAACCTTTATTCTTCTCCTTACCAGGTCATATCTCCACCTCTCTAGTTTATCTTCCACCAGCTCCCTGCTCTCACTGAAATATAAGCAGAATGAATTTCTGTGAAACTGTTTTCGGTATGAAATTCACATGTTCAATGTTGGTCGTTCCAAATGTCTCGTCGGTGTTTTAGACCTGCACCTTTTCACAATTTCAAATCATTTTACACAAAGTTTATCAGTGATTGGGAACTTTTACTGGTTTTTATTCACAGCTCAGAAGTCAAGCATGAAGTAGCCAACGAGCGAGTAGTTCCCGCCCCCATCTGGGCATCCGCCAGTGTGTTTTAGCCTCCCAGAGGAAAAACATGAGTGAATGGACATCAAGAGGTGCTCATTTACAGGGATAGCTTGGTTCTGAATTCTGGGTTTTGCTTCTTTGGTTTTTGGTTCTCAAATTTTGGGTTTGGATTCTCAGTATATATGGTATTGATGCCATGATGTTTTTTCACCTTCAGAGATTAATGTGGGTGGATAAAGCTACGCAGCTAATGTGCCTGACTCCTTTTGTCCCTTCAGGAAATTGATCACGCTCTTATTCGGTTCAGTAAACATTCAAAACTGACCGGCACAGACAGTGTGTTCGTGGTCATCATGTCTCATGGGGAGTTGGGAGTTTTCTACAGCTCTGATGGTAACGTGTATCAAATTGACCAACTTTACCAGCACCTAAGCTCGGAGCATTGTCCTGCTTTACTGAACAAACCAAAGATCATCCTCATTCAGACCTGCAATGGAGGTGAGTCTCTTCTGTTCTCTTACACAAACATCATTATTTAGGAGTTTAGTGTTAATGTGAATACACTATTATGTCCATGTGCAGTCATACACCTCTGAGCAAGTCTTTATATTGTCTTTCAGTTGAGTTAGGATCAGTGATATTACATGGTGAGACACAATCTCCACCTCAGGATTCTGCATCCATAGAGACAGACTCACCAATGTTCTTCAGGGTATATGATTTTATGAGAGATGTGGTGGTACACAAAGAAAAGGACTTCATCTCTGTCCTCGCCTCCACCCCTCGTGAGTTCTCCACCTTTCAACAATGAATCTCTGATGAAAGTCAAACACCAACTCTGAAAAATGTGTTTATCTGTTTGCTTGCAGATACTGTGTCTTACAGATCAGTTGCAAATGGGTCTTATTTTATTAGATATATTGTTGACGTGTTCAACACTTGGTTCCACAAGGACGACATTGAGGAACTGTTTAGAAAAGTAAGTAAACTTTTTGAAATAAATAATGCTACACATAACAGAAGGAACAGTGAGTCACAAATATGCATCATATTGTTATCACATCAGAAATAATCGCTGCTGCCTGCTGCTTAGCTAAGCTTTGTCCCTGGACACATCCAGACCAGCCCACCGCCAGTCACAATGGACTGCACAATAAACAGCACAACGAAGCATCTCTTTAAAATATCATCAATCCTTATGTGGTCTTGAAACTTTCAACTGAACCTGTGATCTCACAAATCTAACTCAACTTGAACTTGAAGGCGCTCCACTTCTAAAACGCTCCCAGTTAGACCTGAGGTCACCCTGAGGGTAGAAATGTCTTTCCTAACCTCTGTAGGTTGGCTGTAACCCCCATCCCAAATAGGATTAATATCAGTTTATTTAATATCAGTTTCAGTTTTAACCAAATCATAGATGTGGATTCCGCTTTGGATTTATTTTCTTCGAATTGTCAGGACAAATCCTGCAATTCTACATGAATCGATTCACAGAGGCAAAAAATGTGGCCAAAGGTGTGTTTAATTCTCTTGGCCTGCAGGAAAATTAATTCTGAGTCATCAACCAGGTTTAGACTGTCAACTTCCATCAATAAAATCTTTTTTTTTAATGTCAATGCCACAGGTCATGCAACGCTTTGAAGTTTGTCCTCCTGATGGGGGAATGCAGATGCCTACCAAAGACCGCTGCACTCTAACAAAGAAATTCTACCTCGTCCCAGGTCAGTGTTGCAAAGTTCATTCAATCAGCTCTTTTATGTAAAGAAAAAACAAGTCTGAAACAGAGAAAACTTGATGATGATCTCTGATGAACCTTGTAATGTGCATTTGTAAAACAACTACACAAAAAGATGTGTGTTGTTCCCTATTAGCTTTGCCTGAAACTTTCCAGAAACAAGATGGTTGGTAAAAGAGAAACCTACGATGTACAGGTAATGTACAGCCTGAGTTCCCTAAGGACATCAGGGCCAGTCGCTCTGGATTGGAAGACCGGCCCAGTGGTTCCCCTTTTTAAGTAGAGGAGCAATTAGGTGGAGGAGGGGATCAGAACTTAATCTCTGCTTTTAGAGAATCATTTGCAGATGAGCTCCTGCTGGCATCATCAGGCCAGGATCCTGAGGTGATGGTGGGGCTTTTTACAGTAAAGTGTGAGGCAGTGAGGATGAGAATCAGTGCCTCTAAAACCGTGGCTTTCAGTTGGAAGACTCATTGTCTCAAGTACTCAAGAAAGTAATAACACAAAACCGAGGAACTGAGGTAACCGGGAGTAACCAAGGAAGGATTAGGTTAATTTAAGACGCCTTTGTAGAAGCAACTTAACCTCCACCTCCTATAGGGGGAGCCAAAGCGCTAATGCTGGACTTGCATAAGGGCATTGCGGCAACACTCCCAACTTTTGACCGACCAGCGCAGTTGATGCGACATGGGCTGCCCATAATTCAGTTTGGCAAGGGATTATGTCACCCCATTTAAAATCCATGGTGACGGACGCAGACAACACACGCAACGTGGCTCTTAAGTCCAGTGCAAAAACTGCATAGTCCTCTCTGCTGCTTTAAATGCACTGATTCACGTAATATTACATCAAAAAGTAAACATCCAGCTCTTGTTTTCATATGTATACTCTTTCCCTCAACAGGAAATATTTCACTAGGCCAACTGAAAAAGATTTCAACAGATGGACCTTCATTATCATCAGGTAAGAGTTCATCTGAGGACACAGATGTAGAAATACATGAAGTCCAAACTAACTAATCACTTCTCATGTTGTTTCAATATATTTTCTTTATATAAACCAAAGTTTCACTCTGTGTTTTTTATTTTGGATGAGGTCAACTTCTCTGAAGCTACAGTAGCCACTGTAATCGTCTCTGGAACTTGTAAGATCCCCCTAGTTGATCGCGTGAGGTGGCGGCAATCTGGGTAGGGGAAGAAGTCACCACATGACCTCGTCTGCCATCTTGGAATCCTCCTAAAGCTTGAAGCGAACTTAGTTTCTCTCTCACATACATACACACGCACACATACATCCATATTCCCGAAGGATACATGCATATAAGTTGATACTCCTTTCCATTTAATGAAGAGGTCTGTGCTCGGACTCACACCTTCTATATCCGACCCCTCCTACTTGCTAGCAGTGAGCTAGGCTAAACTCAAAAGGCTCTAAACCAGTGATTCTCAACCCTGGTCCTCGAGGCATCCTGTCCAGAGTTTAGATGTTTCCTAGCTCAACACACCTGCTAATTAATGGTCATTAAAGGTTGTCTCAAAGTCCGCACAAGTCTGTTGAAAACCACTTGTATCACTGGTGTGAGAAGAAGGGGAAACATCTAAAACCTCCTGGATAGGGTCCCTCGAGGACCAGGGTTGAGAATCACTGCTCTAAACTATCCTCAAGAAGTTTGGAAGCTTCGGTTGATCCCGTTCTGAGCGTTTTCTGTCTTTATTCTTGAAGAATTCCCACCAGGTTTTTCCCTCCGATGGTTGGTCAGCTCTCCTTGGTCCCAAGCCAGTCCTGCTTCTTCAAAGACGCCCAAAGGAAGAACCCCGATTTCTTCTCCTCCTCAGTCTTTATGCTCTCTCTCTCAACCAGCCTGCCTCAGCCCCAAAAAGTCCCCGTTTGGTCTTCCTCAGAATCCACAACTCTTGATTGGTTTCCCAAAACTCACATAACAATTCATGATTGGTTTATCCACATCTACAGAGGCGTACACAGTCTTCTTCCACTTATCCGAGGTCGGGTCGCGGGGGCAGCAGCCGGAGTTAGGAAGCCCAGACCCCCCTCTCCCCGGTCACTTCTTCCAGCTCCTCTGGGGGGATCACGAGGCGTTCCCAGGCCTTTCTAGAGACATAGTCCCTCCAGCGTGTCCTGGGTCTTCCCCGGGGACTCCTCCCAGTGGGACGTGCCCGGAACACCTCACCAGGGAGGCGTCCAGGAGGCATCCTAACCAGATGCCCGAGCCACCTCATCTGGCTCCTCTCGATGCGGAGGAGCAGCGGTTCTACTCTGAGCCCCTCCCGGATGACCGAGCTTCTCACCCTATCTCTAAGGGAGAGCCCGGCCACCCTGTGAAGGAAGCTCATTTCAGCCGCTTGTATCCACAATCTTGTTCTTTCGGTCACTACCCAAACTCATGACCATAGGTGAGGGTAGGAACGTAGATCGACCAGTAAATCAAGAGCTTCGCTTTCCGACTCAGCTCCTTCTTCACACCACAACAGACCGGCGCAGCACCCGCATCACTGCAGATGCCGCACCGATCCATCTGTTGATCTCCCGCTCCATCCTTCCCTCACTCGTGAACAAGATCCCGAGATACTTAAACTCCTCCACTTGGGGAAGGACCCTATCCCCAACCCGGAGAGGGCACTCCACCCTGTTCCGGCTGAGGACCATGGGCTCGGATTTGGAGGCACTGATTCTCATCCCAGCCGCTTCACAACCGGCTGCGAATCGCTCCAGTGAGAGTTGTAGATCACGGCTCGATGAAGCCAACAGAACCACGTCATCTGCAAATAGCAGAGACCCAATCCTGAGGCCACCGAACCAGATCCCCTCAACACCTCGACTGCGCCTAGAAATTCTGTCCATTAAAGTAATGAACAGAATCGGTGACAAAGGGCAGCCTTGGCGGAGTCAAACCCTCACTGGAAACGAATCCGACTTACTGCCGGCAATGCGGACCAAACTCTGGCACCGGTCGTACAGGGACCGGACAGCCCGTACAAGGGAGCCCGGCACCCCATACTCCCGAAGCACCCCCCACAGGAGTCCCCGGGGAACACGGTCGAACGCCTTCTCCAAGTCCACAAAACACATGTAGACCGGTTTGGCGAACTCCCATGCCCCCCTCCAAGACCAAGACCCTGAAGAGGGTGTAGAGAGCTGGTCCCACCGTTCCACGGCCGGAGGACGAAAACCACACTGCTCCTCCTCAATCTGAGATTCAACTATCCGACGGGCCCTCCTCTTCCAGGACCCCTGAATAGACCTTGCCACGGAGGCTGAGGAGTGTGATCCCCCTGTAGTTGGAACACACCCACCCCACCCAGGCCAGCGGTACTGTCTCCGACGTCCACACGATGCTGCAGAGGTGTGTCAACCAAGCCCCTCAGCATCCAGAGCCTTGAGGAACTCCGGGCGGATCTCATCCACACCCAGGGCCCTGCCACCGAGGAGCTTTTTAACCACCTCGGCAACCTCAGCCCCAGAGATAGGAGAGTCCACCCCTGAGTCCCCAGACTCTGCCTCCTTTTTGGAAGATGTGTCGGCGGGATTGAGGAGGTCTTCAAAGTATTCCCTCCACCGATCCACAATGTCCCGAGTCGAGGTCAACAGCTCCCCATTCCCACTGTATACAGTGTTAACGGAGCACTGCTTCCCCCTCCTGAGATGCCGGATGGTGGACCAGAATCTCTTCGAAGCCGTTCGGAAGTCGTTCTTCATGGCCTCTCCAAACTCCTCCCATGTCCGAGTTTTTGCCTCAGCAACCGCTGAGGCCGTGTTCTGCTTAGCCCGCCGATACCTGTCAGCTGCCTCCAGAGTCCCACATGCCAAAAAGGCCTGATAGAACTCCTTTTTCAGCTTGACGGCATCCCTCACTGCCGGTGTCCACCAACGAGTTCTGGGATTGCCGCCGCGACAGGCACAGATGACCTTACGGCCACAGCTCTGGTCGGCCACCTCAACAATAGAGGCCCGGAACATAGCCCACTGGGACTCAATGTCCCCTGCCTCACTCGGAACATGATCGAAGTTCTGCCGGAGGTGTGAGTTAAAGCTCCTTCTGACAGGAGACTCTGCCAGACGTTCCCAGCAGACCCTCACAACACGTTTGGGCCTGCCAGGTCTGACCGGCATCCTCCCCCACCATCTGAGCCAACCCACCACCAGGTGGTGATCAGTTGACAGCTCCGCCCCTCTCTTTGCCCGAGTGTCCAAGACATGCGGCCGCAAGTCCGACGATACGATTATAAAGTCGATCATCGAACTGCAGCCTAGAATGTCCTGGCGTACATAATTACACAAAATTTTACATAACCCTTCTTGTTTGGTCACACATCAATTCATGATTGGTTTCACATACAGTCGTTCATGCATGAATCACAGACAGAGTCACATAGTCATTCTGATAGGTACAGGCATCTCAGCAGAGGCGTACATAATTGTCATGACATACACAATTCAACCACACAGCTCCTCCCAGGTCCCAAGGTTACCCTGTTTATTTGGTCAAATAGCTCGCTAAGCTAAAGCTAATCAGCTAAAGCTAACTTTTATCTAACGATTTATGTACCAATGTGTGTCCCAAAGCTTCATTAACTGATTGATTGGTATCCAGAATATGTGATCATTTGCCATGATTCTGCACAAAGCCTGCAGCCCTCTCCAGCTCGAAGCTCCTCCAAGGTCACCCCGAGCTGCTACCCCTCAAAAACAACTTTTTGCTCTTGCACCTGGCCAAGTGCTGTGTATTGCAGAAGAAACTATTGTTTTCGATAACAACCTCCTTCCCTGCTCTTTGTTGTGTCTCTGGTAGCTCTGAGCTGGCCCTTGGTAGCCTGGCACAGAATTGTTTTGAATAACTTGTTTAACTTTTCTCTAACTTTCCTACTACTTTCTGCTCTCGGTGGAGGCGGACGCATTTCTGTGAGCTCCTCTCTGTCTGTCCCTGCTGCTTCTCTCCTGTCTTGTCTGAGCTTTTTTTGGAGCCTCACTTGGCATAATATTCAAATCTCTAACCATGGATCTGGTCAGCTGGTTTCTCAATGCAATTGATCAAATTTTCTCACTGAGAAAACAGGGCACAGGAGAGCCCTCCTGTCCCGATGGAACACTGGCTGCTGGATACATCAGGGATTCTTATGGATGGAATCTGGGATGTCTGCCCCCCCGTTGTGGATTGCGGATGCCAAAGTCGTGTACCTATTGGGATTTATGATCACAGGATTTCTGCTGTTTGGAGTTGGCGGATACCTGCTGTATCGGAAAATTTATGACACAGCAGTTGCCATCCTGGACACCGTAAACCTGCCTGCCATGTGTGTTGGAGTGAGCCGCGCTGTGAACACTCAGACTGATACTCTTGTGGCCCTTTTCCACTAGTACCTACTTGGCGCTGCTCGACTCGACTCGGCTCCGCTTTGGAGGTTTTCCACCAGGTCATAGTACCGGCTCGGCCCTCCTTTTTTCGTACCTACTTGGCTGGGGTTCTATCCGGGCTGAGTCGGGCCGAGAATACAACGTCACCACGCCGCGGGCCATTGATTGGCCAGAGAGCAACATCACGGATGAGCCTTAAGCGACTCCTCCACACCCGCCATATTTAAAACTCGGCAACAACAAACTCAACAGCGATTTTACTTTACCTGCAATTGTCTACTTCACAAAACGAAGAATGGCCAGCAAGTCTACTCCATGGTCGAATGACGAAGTCCACACATGCGTTTCAGGCCACCTTACCATGAAGGCCCCACTCACATCGAGGTGGTACTGAACTACAGTGGAAAACCACTGAGACCGAGTCGAGTCGAGCTGAGTCGAGTCGACCCGCGCCGAGTAGGTACTAATGGAAAAGGGGCATTGGTGAGCTGAATCAGAAACTGGATGTGATTCTAAACCACAGGCTAGTGACGATTTTTGAACTCTGGCGAATGGGATTCGAACGTGGAGAAGTTGCAAGCACTGCTCAGGGAGAATTGACCTGTAATTCGGCCATTTAAATTTATTCCCACCAAGATGAAACCAGCAGAAACTGAAGGCAGATGGAATCTCAAGTCAGCCTGACCCAAACAATCTTCTCTTATCTGAATCTGGCTCCCCTGAAACGAAGCTCGCTTCTTCAAGGCCGGTCTCTATCTAATCTCTCCTGGATATTATATCTTCTTGACGCTCCTCCCCCGACCCCTCCCCTTTCCAAACAACACCTGTGGCTCCAGACTGAACTGGGACAGGGGTCACTGGCTTACGCACACACATACACATGAACACACACACACTTCCCACCCCCTGCCCAACCTCCTCCGCTGGCTCCGGCTGTTTCCACCCCCCCACACTAGACGGACTGGAGAACTGACATTCTCCAGTCCCCCTGGGGACTGGAGAATGTCCATCAATACACTACTGAGACTGGGAAAGGTTTTTTGTGAAGTAAAAAGTTCAGTTATTCATGTTTTAACCAATGAAGAAATAGTGAGTAGTTCTCTTATGCATTGTCTTTCAGGTCCTTTGTGTCTGCATAAACTCAAAGTTAACCTGAAGAAGATGTTCCAGTCTCTGTTTGAGGGCATCGCTAAAGCAGGAAATCCAACACTTCTGAATCAGATCTACACAGAGCTCTACATCACAGATGGAGGGACCGGAGAGGTCAATCAAGAGCATGAAGTCAGACTGATTGAAACAGTTTCTGAGAAAGGACTCAAAGCAGAGAAAAGAATCTGCTGTAGAGACATCTTTAAACTCCCACCTGGAAGAGAAGAACCAATCAGAACAGTGATGACGAAGGGAGTAGCTGGCATTGGGAAAACAGTCTTGACACGAAAGTTCACCCTGGACTGGGCTGAAGATGAAGCCAACCAGGACATCCAGCTCTTGTTTCCATTCACTTTCAAACAGCTGAATGCACTAATGGAAGAAAAATACAGCTTGATGGGACTTGTTCATGAATTCTTTAGTGAAACTAAAGAAATTGACAATTTTGAGGAGTTCCAAGTTGTGTTCATCTTTGATGGTCTGGATGAGTGTCGACCTTCTCTGGACTTCAGCAACACCAAAATCCTGTCTGACCCAACACAATCCACCTCAGTAGGAGTTCTGCTGACAAACCTCATCAGGGGGAAACTGCTTCCTTCTGCTCATGTCTGGATTACCACACGACCTGCAGCAGCCAATCAGATTCCTCCTGAGTGTGTTGACATGGTGACAGAAGTCAGAGGGTTCACTGACCCACAGAAGGAGGAGTACTTCAGGAAGAAATTCAGAGATGAGCAGCAATCCAACAGGATCATCTCCCACATCAAGACGTCACGAAGCCTCCACATCATGTGTCACATCCCAGTCTTCTGCTGGATCACTGCTACAGTTTTAGAGAAAGTGCTGAAAACCAGAGACAGAGGAGATCTGCCCAAGACCCTGACTGAGATGTACATCCACTTCCTGGTGGTTCAGGCCAAAGTGAAGAAGGTCAAGTATGATGGAGGAACTGGGACAGATCAACACTGGAGTCCAGAGAGCAGGAAGATGATTGAGTCTCTGGGAAAACTGGCTTTTGAGCAGCTGCAGAAAGGAAACCTGATCTTCTATGAAGAAGATCTGATGGAGTGTGGCATCAATATCACAGAAGCTTCAGTGTACTCAGGAGTGTTCACAGAGGTCTTTATAGAGGAGTGCGGTCTGTACCAGGACAAGGTGTTCTGCTTCGTCCATCTGAGTGTTCAGGAGTTTCTGGCTGCTCTTCATGTCCATCTGACCTTCATCAACTCTGGAGTCAACCTGCTGGAAAAACAGCCTACAAGTTTGAAGATAGGCGACTCAAGAAATTATGAATTTGCAGAAGCAAATTTCTACCAGCAAGCTGTAGACCAGGCCTTACAGAGTCCAAATGGACACCTGGACTTGTTCCTCCGCTTTCTCCTAGGTCTTTCACTTCAGAAGAATCAGCCTCTCCTACGAGGTCTGCTGACACAGACAGGAAGTAGATCACAAATCAATCAGGAAATAATCCAGTACATCAAAGAAGAAGATCAGTGAAGATTTTTCTCCAGAGAAAAGCATCAATCTGTTCCACTGTCTGAATGAACTGAATGATGGTTCTCTGGTGGAGGAGATCCAGCAGTACCTGAGTTCAGGACATCTCTCCACAGATAAACTGTCTCCTGCTCAGTGGTCAGCTCTGGTCTTCATCTTACTGTCATCAGACAAAGATCTGGAGGTGTTTGACCTGAAGAAATACTCTGCTTCAGAGGAGGCTCTACTGAGGCTGCTGCCAGTGGTCAAAGCCTCCAAGAAAGCTCTGTAAGTCGTCATTGACTTATAATTGTTTAAATGCACTGCATTTTTTAAAAACAATTATAAAATGAATTAAGCACTTGCTTCATCATTTTCTCTTTAGATTGGGCGACTGTAACCTCTCAGAGAGAAGCTGTGGAGCTCTGTCCTCAGTTCTGAGCTCTCAGTCCTGTAAACTGAGAGAGCTGGACCTGAATAACAACGACCTGCAGGATTCAGGAGTGAAGCTGTTGTCTGCTGGAATAAAGAGTCATTTTTGTAAACTGGATACTCTCAGGTCAGGATTCTTTTATCTATTAAACTGATGACCCTTGATGATGTCAGTGGGATATTTTCAACTGGAAGTGGTCAACGATGAGCAATATGGAGTTAACCATTTTGAAGCAGTGGTCCTGCATATGGGTTTTAATACCCAGAATGTTTAAAGTGATTTGGCAGTGTTGTGCCTGGAGGATACAGATCTTTAAAGAAACCATGTTTTTTGACTCAAAAGTTCATTAACATTGATTCTTGAAAGTCATAGAATCATCAGAGTTGCATCATTTCAGTCATCAAGAAAAGAAAATGATAATAAACTTAATGTAAAATTCTGGTAAATTAAGTTTAGATTCAGTTTACAACTTTAACAAAACTCTAACACTTGGCCCCAATCGTACACTTCCGGCTAGCCGCTAACTGCTACTTGCAAATTGCTGGTTTAGGAACCTCTGCTAACCGCTAATGCAATCTTTGCTCCCTAAAGCCGCGACCTATTATGCCGACTCCCTTACTCACTTTGTTGGGGTAGCAATGGGCGTGTCTTTTGCCCTTTCCGCAAACTCGGTATCTTGCGATCACGGGTTTAGGGTTCGCTACCTGCAACAAGCATGTCGGCGTGTAAAAGAGCAGCCTTTTACACGCCATCAATGTGCGTCCACCTGGTCACATGTGGACGTGCACAAACGGCTCTACTTTTTGGATTAACTCTTGTATAAAAAGCATGATTTGGCCTCAGTTGAACCCCTCAGAATATGGTAGAGATTGTCTTAAACGGCTTGGTCACCAGTTAAACCATAGACGACCAGAGCATGTTTACTGGGAGCACACATACTATCTGGGACTTTCAGGTAACCGATAGGAATTGTCTGTGTAAAAATGTTTATATGTATATATCAGTGTAGAGGAGGAGGAAGAAAGAGGAGAAAGCTCTACAGCAGAGTCCTAGACAAGCTGCGCATGAGAGCTGCGCTGTTCTGGATGAAAAGACGCTCCATAGCGATTTGCAGTTAGCGCAACCTGCTCTTAAAGGCAATGGCTACTGACACACACTGATTGATTTAACAGGTGGAACACCCTAACCACCCCTATGCATAATATAACGGGTAGCGCAGGTGGGATAGCGGGTTTAGGGAGGTGGGTTTAAATACCAAGAATTTTTAAAGTGATTTGGCAGTGTTGTGCCTGGAGGATTCAGATCTTTAAAAAGCCATGTTTTTTGACTCAAAAGTTCTTTAACATTGATTTTGAAAATCATAGAATCATCAGAGTTGCATAATTTCAGTCATCAAGAAAAGAAAATGATAATAAACTTAATGTAAAATTCTGGTAAATTAAGTTTAGATTCAGTTTACAACTTTAACAAAACTCTAACACTTGACCCCGATCGTACACTTCCCGCTAGCCGCTAGCCGCTAGCCGCTAACTGCTAGCTGCTAACTGCTACTCGCAAATTGCTGGTTTAGGAACCTCCACTAACCGCCAAATGCAATCTCCCTAAAGCCGCTGCCTATTATGTCGACTCCCTTACTCACTTTGTTGGGGTAGCAACGGGCGTGTCTTTTGCCCTCTCCGCAAACTCAGTATCTTACGATCGCGGGTTTAGGGTTGTGGGTAGCAGGTGGTCAGTCCACTCGCTACCCGCAACAAGCATGTCGGCGTGTAAAAGAGCGCATCCAAATGACATCAATGTGCATCCACCTGGTCACATGTGGACGTGCACAAACGGCTCTACCTCTTGGATTAACTCTTGTATAACAAGCATGATTTGGCCTCAGTTGAACCCCTCAGAATATGGTAGAGATTGTCTTAAACGGCTTGGTCACCAGTTAAACTATAGACGACCAGAGCATGTTTACTGGGAGCGCACCGACTATCTGGGACTTTCAGGTAGCCGATAGGAATTATCTGTGTAAACATGTTTATATGTATATATCAGTGCAGAGGAGGAGGAGGAAGGAAGAGGAGGAAGCTCTACAGCCGAGTCCTAGACGAGCTGTGCATGAGAGCTGCGCCGATCTGGATGAAAAGACGCTCCATAGCGATTTGCAGTTAGCGCAGCCTGCTCTTAAAGGCAATGGCTACTGACACACTGATTGGTTTAACAGGTGGAACACCCTAACCACTCCTATGCATAATATAACGGGTAGCGCAGGTGGGATAGCGGGTTTAGGGAGGTGGAAGATTGCGTTCTTTGCGGGGGAACGCCCCTCCCGCTACCCGTTATCCCTAAATAGCGGTTTTAGGAGATCTGGTGGATGATCGGGCCCTTAAAGTATCCGGGGAAGAAGGTTCCAAAGAATGTGAGCTGTGAGATTTCAACTGTCTGTGTGATGGCTACTGGTCGACCTTTCGCCGACCATGTGGAAGGTCCAGGTTTAAAACCCAGTTGTGTCACAAAGGGCATCCAGCATAAAACTTGTCAAACCAGTCGTGGAGATCACATCGCTATGGCGACCTTGAACAGGAAGCAGCCAAAAAAGGAATCAGATTCCTTATAAGTTTGGAAACCATTGCAACCATAGTCATTAACTTAGGGACAGGGGCAAAGACCTAGAAGAGAAACATAAGTCTATCTCCCATTGATGTTATAGAGTCCGGGTTGAAGCAGGTCATCAAGCAATGCGTCAGTTACTACATGGTCAGAAAAAAAAAACAAAGTTATAGAAATTAGAAGCCTTTTTGATGTTTATTTTTTATTTTAAAGAACCGTCTGCATAAATATTAATGGTTAGTACCGTAATCTTTTGGGCCAAAATCCCACATGAGCAATTCATGCCACTAGTTCCTCCATAAAGTAGGCGTTTTGAAGGTGTCAGAGGCTGTAGTACAAAGTATTAAGCTGTCTCTGATTGCAACAATAAATAAATAAATAAATTGTGCTGTGTTGTGTGTCTACAGGCTGTCAGGTTGTCTGATCACAGAGGAAGGCTGTATTACTCTGGTCTCAGCTCTGAGCTTCAACCCCTCCCATCTGAGAGAGCTGGACCTGAGCTACAACCATCCAGGAGAGTCAGCAGTGAAGCTGCTGGCTGGAGTCAAGAATCCAGTCTGGAGACTGGAAACACTCAGGTACTGTGATGTTAAAAAATTCATTCTGAGGCCTCACTGCTCTGTGTCATGCTGTGGCATAAATTAAGGCCATGACTCCTCAAATCCTGCTTCATTTGAGGTCACCTGTTGTTTTGGTGTTGTCTCTTTCAAGTAGCTGGATTAGGTCTAGACAGATCCCAAGGTTCTGTATTTTTCCACTTGGTATTAGCTATATCATTTCTGGAATCACTATTCTGGTTTCACAATGTAGCAACACCACAACCATATTTAAAATTGTTGGCTACCGGCATATTTGACCATTGAGCAGCTTGAAGAACAGCTACCAGCATTAGCTTGAGTCCAGGCTGCGTAAGTGCAGGTTCCAGCAGACTTCTTCAAAGCAGTGGGTCAGCTGGGTCGTTTCTGTTGAAGCATCAGAACAGCTGCTGCATTAAACCGATGCTAGGTTAGCACTAGCTGACTGCAGATTAGCGAAGCTCTTTGCATGCATTTAGACAAAGTCAAGACAATGCCAAGTGCTAAGTAGATAAAGTGATGATTGCTAACCATTAGCTATGCCCACCGTTAGCATAAAAAGACCACGCCTCTAATTATGCATAAATCTTCTGCATTATATAATCATACCTGATTTGTACCTGTGGTACAAAAAATATCCCCTGTACAGTTTTTCATGGATGTGAAATCTCGCTCTGGTGACTAACACTATTTTGGAACCAAGCAGTAAATGTTTATTTGTGCTGCATAATTGGACATTTTAATGGAGATTAACTCACTTGTGGTGCCAACACAGCGATCAGTCGAGCAGCTAAACTTGCACCCTGTTAGGCATCAAACTAGCAAGGGCTAGAGAGCCCCTTTAAGTGACCTTTGGTTGGCTATGGGGGGGTGGGGGGGGCTTTCTGGACCTTGGTAGCCTTTAGCCTTGTCCTTTCAGTAGCAACATCTGTAACAAGGATGGAATCAAAGCTAACCTAAGTTAGCATGAACTAAGATATGCTAAAACAGCTGGCTTGTGGTAACTGATATCAGGTGGACAGATTCCAGCTGAGTATCAGGGTTCATTCCAATGGACGTGTATTTGTCCATTTTTGGATTAACCGAGGTTGGGTGGTGTCAGCTCCTGACAAGATGACATCACCCATAGCTCACTCTCCAGAAGCCACATCACAGAGGGTTTGTTCAGTTATTTTATATTGTCTATGGCAGTGGTGCGCAAACTGTGGTACGTGTACCACTGGTGGCACGCGAGCGCTCTCTGGTGGTACGCGGGGGAACCTCATGACTTGTCAATGTATGACAATGCATTATAAATACAACGTTCCCAAATGAAATTCAGGTAACAATAAATAACCACAAAAAGGAATAAACATCTCTCCTGTGTGTTGAAAGCTAATTGAGAAGGCATATATGGCTATATCTTAAAATTGGTCATCATGGTGGTACTCGGAGAGCTCAATAGTTTCTTAGGTGGTACGCAGCATTAAAAGTTTGAGAACCACTGGCCTATGGTATGTGACCCGTATCTGAATGCATCACCAATAACGTCTACAGGAGAGGACACTTCCTTCATCATATTCCTCATCAGTGTAGAACAATCTGTGTATTAGAGCCATGTGATGTACTTGTCTGCATACTGAAAGAGACTGTGCTGGTCTGACCCCCCCCCCCCCCCCCCCTCATTTTCAGGGTGGAGCCTGCTGGAGAACGATGGCTGAGACCAGGTCTGAGGAAGTGTAAGTGTTTCAGCCGTCACTCATTCATGAGTCCATCAATGAACAGATGACAGATCAATAATAACTGCAGCTGGTTGTTTGTTCTATCCTTCAGATTCCTGTGAGCTCACCATCGACACAAACACAGTAAACAACAACATCCAGCTGTCTGAGGACAACAGGGAGGCGACACGTGTGCAGGAGGATCAGTTGTATCCAGATCACCCAAACAGGTTTCACATGTGCCGTCAGCTGCTGTGTAGAGATGCTCTGACTGGTCGCTGTTACTGGGAGGTGGAGTGGAGAGGAGGAGCTGAAGTATCAGTGACTTACAGAAGAATCAGCAGGAAAGGAGGCTTCAGTGAGTCTGTGTTTGGATGGAACGATCAGTCCTGGAGCCTGAACTGCTTAGATGGTGGTCGGTACTCTGTCTGGCACAACTACAAAGAGGCATCATCCTGCTCCTCTTCCTCAGTCTCTAACAGAGTAGCAGTGTATGTGGACTGTCCTGCTGGAACTCTGTCCTTCTATGAAGTCATCTCTGACAGACTGATCCACCTCCACACCTTCAACACCACATTCACTGAACCTCTGTTTCCTGGATTTGGGTTTGGGTATTGGTCCAGCGCAGGTTCCTCAGTCTCTCTGTGTCCTTCTTCTGTCTGAATTTATTTATTTATTCCTGTGACAGATGGTGAACATCTGTATCTTTTCTGAAAGTCATGTTAACCTAGACATGGTTCCTCTCAGCTGCAGTTAGTTTACTGCAGATGGGACAGACTTGTGTCAGGAGAAATCAGAGAGATATTAAGGTAGGGTTACCTGAGCTAAAGCCAAAGTTTATTGATTATCTGATCACAGTGATGAGAGGTTTTCTGTTTGGATGAAGAAACATAAATCATTCAACCCACCAGAGCACTGGAGCAGCTGTTAAACATGGTGATGGTAGCATCATGACCTGGCTCTGGAAGATGCACATTGACCATAAAATACCAATAACCTCTTGAAGTGCAATCCTGAACACAACTTTCTAAAAAAAAAAAAAGTCAATTCATGAAACCATAAAATTTAGGTGAATTCTGACAACAGGAGTTAACAAATACACATTGTTAGATCCCCCAGTTTTGGTTCAGTCTCTGACTAGCAGAGTCTGTCACCGGGACCAGCTCTCCATCTCTTCGGGTAAGAAGTTGCGGTCTAGGGGGTTCACCTCGCTAAGATTTCCTCAACTTATTTAAGCTGGTGTCGAGGGGATTCGCCTAGCTCTCACTGCATACAACTTCCAGCCGTATACCCCGCTTCCCCCAATAACTGACCTAAGAGGAATAGCCAATTGGCTCAAAGTCCAGCTATCGGTCACGTCTGTTAATTTGCAGCTCCCCTCTTAAGATCTGGGCTCTTGTTACCGGCTAGGATCAATTTAGTGGCTTGGACAGCAAGCCGCAAGGATATTTGACAATATTATGACTAGAATAACCAATAAGAATCTATGTTACTAGTGCAGAGGCATAACCAAGGTCATTACACTTGTGAATACAAAGGGTAATGTCCACAACGACGTCTTATGATAGTTTTTATATTTATTAAAGCAGATTAGCAAGGTTAAGCAGCAGCATTGATTGGTTATACAAATTCTAATTCTAAAAAGGCAAATTAAAGCTGTGGCTTACTGATCGATCCATCTGGTTGGTTCAAGGACAGGCTGGTACGCAATGTGGCGCCTTTGCGTTCTCAAGGCCGCTTGCAGAGAGAGAGAGAGCTCACAAGATCAGGCCTGCAGGTACTCTGATTCGCCCCTCCTTCCTGAGTCTTCTGTTCTTGAGGAATAAATCCTTTAGGTCTTTCCCTCCGATGGTCAGCTCCCTTGTCCAGCTAGTCCTGCTTCTCCAAGACGCCCCACGGAAGAACGACGAATTCTCTCTGTCTTCTCTTTTTATGCTATTCTCTCTCTCTCTCTCTCTCTCTCTCTCTCTCGTCCAGCCTGCTTCAGCCCCAAAATGTCCCTTTTTGGTCTTTCACACTCTTGATTGGTTCTCTCACATTTGCATATGCATACATAATTTCCCTCAAACTCACATGACACTTCTGATTGGTTATCTACATATACAGAGGCGTGCATAATTTTACATATACCTCTTTTACATCATGCATAATTCACAGGCCATGTCCCGCAATGATTCCATTGGTTTACAGATCAGCAGGGGCATTCACCTCCTCATCATGACATCATCCCATCACCAGCCCAAGGTTACCTTGTTTACTTGGCCATATAGCTCGTTAAGCTAAAGCTTATCAGCTAAAGCTAACCCTTATCTAAGGATCTACTTACCAATGTATGTTCCAACGCTTCATTAACTGATTGATTGATTGGTTCGTATTTAATAACAGAATTTAGTAAATGATCTGCCGTCTGCAGTCCCCCACTCTGCCACTTCGCCTAGGCCACTCTGAGCTGCCACCCTCATCACCATTTGACCCAGACACCTGGCCCCAGTGTTGTGTATGGCGAAGTAACTTATGTTTACACTTACCAACTCTCTCCTGCTTTCTGTTATGACTCCGTAGCTTTGCCTGCAGAATGTTTGGGATAACCAGTCACCTCTCTCTTAATCAAAAAGTAGCCTAATTATCAAAACCTTAATTCATAATTCGTTCAATCTATTTCCCCCTCTATTTTAGCAGTATCCTCATGGCTAATTATTATTTTCATTGGGACTTTTACCTTATAAAAACCCATATAATACTTATTCAGTTTTCATCCATCTCTACTCCTGTTTTGATAAACATATCTGTTGTTTTCATTCCATTGCGGCACACAGTGACCCTCGGCCGCTTACCTCAGCTCACAGTACTCTGAGAAATGTTAATTATGACATAGAGCCAGGGTTATTATAGTTAACGAAAACTAAGACTAAAACTAAAACTAGCAATGAAAAAATATTTCAGTTAACTGAAATAAAAATAAAAACTACAATTAAAAAAAAAACGAAAACTAAATAAAAACTACAATGAAGGATGTAAAACTAACTAAAACTAAACTGAATTGTAGATAAATTCAGCTTCGTTTTCGTTGTCGTTTCGTTTTCTCCCTCGATTACTGCCATAGAGATTACTGCCTGTCCTGCAGCAGCCGCTATGCTACCCTCCCTCCAGAGAGGGGGCAGCATAGCGGATATAGATCTTTTCGGGCCAGCCCCCCGGAAGTACCCCGTCCGCCATTGCTGGAGGGTGCTACAGAGCGACACTTTCACCGGCTCGCAGATTAACCAGTGTTTTTCTCTTTCTACAAATATATATTTTTATAATGTCGAGTCAGTCGAGTGGGAATACATGTTCCGTCATAAACTGTGCCAACAATGGTGGGAAAATTCGACAATGGAAGAAGAAAGTATGCACGAGGACTGCCTTGTTTGCAGAACAAGAAGTTAGGAAGACGTGGGTGAAAAATATCAACAGAAAGGACTTTGTTCCAAATGAATACAGCCGAGTGAGTTTTCGTTAACATTCAATCTCGTACTACTCATAGTCTCGCTGAGAGTCCCGGACGATTCTGGCCGAAAGAACAGCAGTATGAGGCTACTGTAGCCCTCGGTACTAGCACAAGCCTATAAATGAATGAATAAATTAATGAATGAATGACTTAGGAGAATGATAAAATAAATTAAATATAACATTAACACATAGCCTAATTTACCGCTCGCGTTAACAATACAGCAGCATAATCTTTATGGCTTGTTGACGTTAGTTATAGCCAGCGTTCCACAGTTTTTAGTGTTTGATTATGGGAATAGATCATGCTATTTCCATAACCAATCATTAAAAACAGCGATAAACTACCTTCATCTGTAACTGGAGGCCACTGCCTAACATCATCAATCCAAGACATGTCTGCGTTATCCGTAACAGATCCTCCACGCTGCTGTGTTTGGGTTACTTGATGGAGCACCGCACACTCCAGTTATGGCGGGGCCACTAGGGGGCGCATGTCCACAATTTTCAAGTCGAAAAGGTGTATAATCTGCTGCATACTGCAAGAAGAAGAAAAACTAAAACTAAGACTAAAACTAAATAAAAACTAAACTGAAACTAGTCAATTCCTCAAAATAAAAACTAAACTAAAACTACTAAATTACTTGTTGAACTAACTAAAACTAAACTGAAATAAAAAAGCAAACTGGAAAACTAAATAAAAATAAAAACTAAAGAAAATTTCAAAATTTATAATAACCTTGCATAGAGCGAACATAGATCTATTCCACCATCATTAATACATCTTTCTGATCATCGGTTCTGATCATTGATCATTGAATCCCACATTTCATTGATTATAGATTGATTCCAAATCACATTAATTACCACTTTTCTGTTACTCCACTACATTATACCAGAAAAACCTCATCCACAAAGCTGGTATAATTCCAATTCCCTTCTGGGTCACTTGACAACATCCAGAGGAATATTTCTAGAGACTCTGTGATGGCTGCTGAAAAGGTAGATACAACCAACCAAATATATGGTGCGCTATGTGTCAATTTCATTAAATCCACAATAAAGGAAATTTTCTGTGAACAATGCATTTCAGTGATTTTGCAAAAATGGACGCCCCCCCCAAAAGAAAAGTCAAATTGAAAACATGGTTTCACCTGAATATTTGTAAGTGATTTCAGTGACAATAGACGAAGATAAGTGTGAGCTGTACAGCCGTGATCTGACAAATGCAAAGCTGCCACCACGACACAATGAACCCAACATGAATGTGTAAGTGAGCGCTAAGACAGTACATGGTTGGTGCTGTTAGTAACAGCACCAACAACACGTTTTGGCAGCACTGAAAATTTTCCGAGGGGGTTAAACAAATGGATTTTTCTTTCCCGTAAAGAGGAAAGTTGAATCTCACTTAGCTGACTGAACGTGGATTTTTTTTCTCTCTTTTTCTCAGAATTCTTTGAAGTGATGTCAAGCGTTGCCAAGCTGAAAGGCTATGGTAGCAGTGTAGCTTCTGTCAAAAGTTTGGGAATTTTACAGTTTTCACACTTTATCTCACGCGTCAGCCAATGCTACGGAGAATACGGAGAGATTTAATATCTCAACACACAAACGTGACGTTGTCTTGTTCATAACAAGTGAAGCTAGGCTCATCTGTTTTAATTATTACGTATTAAATTTTGAGGAATAAACTTTCTGTCAGTGTTGGGTTCTGGGTCTGTTGGAGTTTTTTTTTTTTTTTTCTCATTCCCATTTACCAGGTTTTCTCCTCCCCACTGTCGCCTCATGCTTGCTTGATGAAACAATGTAATCTGTTGGGCTCTTTAAGTCGGCTATTTTTATGAACTGGCAGTACATCCATCCATTATCTATGCCCGCTTACAGTTTTTTTCGATTGCTTACACACTAAGATTAAAAGTACTACACTATTAGCAAAACCTTACACTCGAGAAGCAAAACATCAGCCCATATTTGCACAACTATAAGAATAATGTCAACCTCACACTTGTTGCAAAACTCTACACAAAGTGATTTGCAAAACACTAAACACACTAAACGTACATTACACACAAAAATCTATCATGAAGTCACGTCCTTGCAACACCAAAGCACTGACTGTCAAATTAGCACACCGTCCAACCAGTTGGTTCAACACAGTCATCAGGTGTGCAAACACTCGTTTGCTTAATTGTAGACACACCAATCAGGTGTGTCTTCACTATAAAAAGAAGCAGGTTAGTTCATTGGTCTTCAAGCGCAATGGAAAGAGGAGGAGGAGGAGGAGGAGGAGGAGGAGGAGGAGGAGGAGGAGGAGGAGGAGGAGGAGGAGGAGGAGGAGGAGGAGGAGGAGGAGGAGGAGGAGGAGGAGGAGGAGGAGGAGGAGGGAATCTGACAAATGAGATCCACGCAACACTGGTTGACCACGTTGTCAACCACGGCCTGACGCTGAGGGAGGCTGGACTGCGAGTTCAGCCGAATCTAAGCCGATATACAGTGGCAAGTGTGATAAGAACATTTGGACTGGAAAATAGGTATTGTAAAAATATCATTATATCAAAAACATCTGCACGGTTTCAGTAACTGCTTACAGTACTGTATTCTATGCACTATCAGCACTTCTGTTACCTTTTACTGTACTACTGTATTGTATACTGTTTTGTTTTCTACATAGGATTGAGGGTCGGAAACGACAAGGGGGAAGGCCTCCTATGTTCACAGAATGTTCCCATGTCAACATTTTGGGCGTGTTGAGAAATAAATGAGTTTCTTCAGTCTGCAACATTGGTCTTGTGTAGTGTTTGGTGAATTTACATTATATTTGTACTTTGTTGATAGTAGCCTACTCTAATCATGGGGAAGTACAAGTGCTAAAAGTGTTTTAGGTTTATCACAGCAGAGTGTAACTCATGCAAACAGAGTATAGTAATGTGAAACGCGTGTGTTTCATATGGTAACAAAGTGCGTTTTTTAAAAAAAAAAAGGGTATAGTTTTTACAAGAGTGTTTAATTTTGCAAAGGATCTGTAGTGTTTTGCTAATTGGGTGTGTGGTTGTGCTAATTGTATGTAGTGTTTTGAAATCACGGGGCCTGTTCTGAAAATCATGCTTAAGCAATTGAAAAAAACTGTAATCCTATGCAGGGTAACAGGGATCTGCAGGAGCCTATACTGGCAGTACATTAATTTTGAAATTTAATTCAGTTGAAATTAAATTGATTATAAAATGGAATTAATTGTTTTATGAATTAGATTTAGAAGATGAATTATTTGGATCATTAAATGGATTATAAATTGGATTGTTTTCCTGAATTCATCAACGTCCACTGAGAATGAACCAGGAAGAAATGAAGACACAGTTAAGCGAAACTGATGGGAGGGGCTGTGGATAATTCCTGGAAACAGTTCTTATCTTTGACAGAGTCCAATGGTCAGATGGAGGCTTGTCCTTCGATGTCTGGTTGTGTTTTTTTACACTTCTGTGGCTGTAGTACTCGTTTGCGTACTTGTTAGCTGTAAGTTCGGTTCTTATTTTATGGGAACGATTGAAGGACCAGCAGTTTATTCAGAGCAGGTGAGACATCTCATATGAGTCTTTCATCATCCGGTTTCTTTCCTCTCTGCTGCTCTCCAGCTGTTGGAGCCTCGTATGAAGCTCCAATTAAAAAGATCGAGTGTTTCATACACGGGCAAGAAAACAGTTTCAACTGAAACATCTGAATACAACTTAAAACGCCCTCTTAAGTCAGAAATCCAACTCGAAAACTGAGAGAAAGCTTGTGGTTCGTTCCATTTTTGTCAGAATCTGTCCAAGTTGCAAAGTCGAAAATAACTGCGTTTAGAGCATTGACAATGTCGTTTTGAATATCTGCAACAGTGTAAAGCATTTTGTTTTCATAAGTTCTCACTTTTATAAAAAACAGACATGCTACTTGATCCTTGAAAAGCACTTTTTTCAGCGTCAGTGGACCTTATTCATGAAATATTCATAAATTGGTGAATAGATTTATAAAAACCACATACTTAATAAAAATGTGCTCTGGATTAATGAAGGCTGCGTAAAACTCGGATTTGTTTGTAAGAAGGTGTGTATGTTAATGAATACCAAATGATCGCAGGTTGGGAGTGAGCTCAGAAAGCTCATTAATTAGCCTAAACCCACAGAGGAACCACCATTTAGGAAAGTGTGATGTTTGTCTCTCCTTGTTGACTGCAGCTCTACACATAGATGGAGGCAGGAGTAGATTTTATTTGTACCTACAAAAAGTTTGGAACTGCAAACATTTTCATGAATACCAAAGTAAATTTCACTCTGCTCACATTTCATGCATGAGGCCAAGTAAGTGCACATCTTTGTACAAGAACATGTGAGGTATTTTGTGCAAGCACAATCTGCATTAAGAACTGTGTTTTATTATATTATATAATATTGTTTTTTTGTTATAATATCTCTACCTCTGCTTTTTCACGGCCCATCAAATTGAACGGTGATCAGCAATACACTCAGGCTGTCTGCTTGTGTAAATACGTTTGGATAATATTGTGCACTTTACGTCAAAAATGTACCTCAACAATTTACAAATAACAAAAATCATACATATATGTACTTAAGATATTTATCAAAAGACAGTTTCTCTCAAATCTACATTTGGAATTGCACATACATTCATAGATTTTTTTAAAAAATGCATAAAATGCAGTAAAAAACTAGGCCTTAATGTATTTAGCAGCACAGTTAAGAAAGAAAATGTCAATAACAACCATTGAACTTTCTTACACATTAGAGATGTAACGATATGGAAAATTTGATATCTCGATTATAGTAACCAAATTATCACGGTGTACGATATTATCGCAGTTTTCTTAACTGGTGTACAAATGTCCAAAAAACACATACATTAAAATAATTTCACAAAATCTTATGATTTTCTTACTAAAACATTAGCAGTCAAAATCGTACCAAAATTAAACTTTCACTTAAAAAAAACAAACACGAGTAGCTGCTCAACTTGTAACTCGTAACCGTTTTAAAACAAAAACGGAAAATATTGTTTCATTTTAGGATGATAGATACTGCTCTAACCTTTGATGACCATGACCATGATTTTTGAACTCATTGGCAAAATGGATTTGAACTTGGAGATGTTGCAGGCACAGCTCAGGGAGAACTGACCTTGATTCTGACATTTTGAATTGACTCCCACCGAGATGAAAACAGCAAGGACTCTAAAGCAGACGAAATCTCAAGTCAGCCTGACCTAAACATCGTCGTTCGTCTTCTTCCGCTTATCAGAGGTCGGGTCGCGGGGGCATCAGCCGGAGTAAGGAGGCCCAGACCCCCCTCTCCCCGGCCACTTCCTCCAGCTCCTCTGGGGGGATCCCGAGTCGTTCCCAGGCCAGCTGAGAGACATAGTCCCTCCAGCGTGTCCTGGGTCTTCCCCGGGGTCTCCTCCCAGTGGGCCGTGCCCGGAACACCTCACCAGGGAGGCGTCCAGGAGGCATCCTAACCAGATGCCCGAGCCACCTCATCTGGCTCCTCTCGATGCGGTTCTACTCTGAGCCCCTCCCGGATGACCGAGCTTCTCACCCTATCTCTAAGGGAGAGCCCGGCCACCCTGCGAAGGAAGCTCATTTCAGCCGCTTGTATCCGCGATCTTGTTCTTTCGGTCACTACCCAAAGCTCATGACCATAGGTGAGGGTGGGAACGTAGATCGACCAGTAAATCGAGAGCTTCGCCTTCCGACTCAGCTCCTTCTTTACCACAACAGAACGGCGCAGCACCCGCATCACTGCAGATGCCGCACCGATCCGTCTGTCGAGCTCCCGCTCCATCCTTCCCTCACTCGTGAACAAGATCCCGAGATACTTAAACTCCTGACCTAAACAATTTACTGTTATTGATATTTGGCTCCCCCAAAGCGAAGCTGGCCTTGGAAGTCTGGCTTCTATCTCAACTCTCCTGGAAATGTTATGCCTTCTGACGCTCTTCCCACGCCCCCCCCCCCTCCAAACAACACATTTGTTTGGAGGATTCACATTTCAAATCGGGCCATGGTACTCTGAAGTTTGGGAATGACTGTTCTAAAGAGTCTTTTTGTGTTTTTGTTCTTTTTGGTTGTTTGTTTGTTGAGTTGATGTGCAGTTAGATGATCTGTGTTTCCTCTGCAGATGACGGAAGAAAGTGTGTGAGCTGATGTGAGTTTCGCAGCATGGATCAGTGTGAGGTCGCAGACGAGAGAGCTCCTCTGCTTCAGGACCAAAACGCTCAGAGGTGAGACAAGCGTCTCTGACTTTCAGAGCTCAACACTTACAGTGAAGTCCAGAATCATTTGGAGAGTAACAGTTTTTATGATTTTGTCTTCATACACCAACATAATATATAAGGTAGATATCAAAAGCCTTAAGTGCAACCAAATCAACAGTTTGGAGCCTTCTGAAAAAGAAAGAAACATCAGAAGACCTGGAAAACTGCTGAAGACAACTAAAGTTGATGATCTCAGCATCAGCAGAAGTCAAGAAAACTCTGGAGAAGGTAGACATAATTGTCAAATTCAACAAAAGGGCAGATGAATAATGGTTTTAAACATACTGAGAAAGCAACTCAAGACATTTTGACGGAAAAGAAATATAATATTCCTCAATGACCAAGTGAGTTGCTGGATCTCAACCCACTGCTTTTCAGCAGTTGAAGACAAAACAAAAGCTGCTGATATGAAGGTCCAACAGAGAGGAAACTCAGAATCTGACAATGTCTATGGCTTTGACTCCAGAGGGTTCCAACTATCATTGATATATTTACAGTTATGTCACTTTCCCTACATGCTTTGAGCACCTAAAGATGGATAAACCTTGCTTAAAATGCCCCTTTTTTAAAACCTCCTAAATTATAAACTGAAAGTAAAATCATAAAAACTCCATTACTGTACAGATACTTCTGGACTTTGTGCGTCGCTGCAGCATCATTCATCCTCATTTTTGTGTGACAGTAGAAGACAGCAGGGTACTCAGCATTCTTCTGGACCTGAACCTGATCCCAGCAGCACGTCCACCAATCCCATCTCAGCATGTCTGTCCTGGTGCTGCACTCTCTGGTACGTCTGAATGATTTATCTGTTTCGGGAGGCACTGAATTCACCGTTCAGCAGTCCACTCTAACAGTTTTGTTCTCCATTTTTATTCTGCTCTACATACTTGACCACCATCTCTTTAATTCATCTGTTTATCGGATCTTATTCTGGTCAGCAGTTGGCTAGTTTTTGGAAAACTTTGAACCATTGAAAGTCAGGAAAAGCATAATATTTGACCTTGAAGCAGAAAATCATTTAAACAGGATCGAAAAACATCACATTTTAACAGAAAAATGCTAAGACTGTTTTAGCAGCGCTGCTGCAACAAGCTGCTGTTTGAGCAGTACTATTCTATGAATTTGTCCAGATTATTGATCTCAAAAGAGTTGGTTTGTTCAGACTTGTGACTGGAACTTTGTGTGTCCAGAGACTTGTCCAATATCATTTCAATCAGTCGAGTGACCTGTTCATGAATGTTTCTGTGTCCCATGTGGTCTTCAACATTGTTCTGTTCAGTTCTGAGAGACCAGACTCTCCTGGATCTGAATGTGTGCCTGGACCTGAACCAAGACATGAAACTGAATCTGAACCAAGAACTGAGCTAGAACCGGAATTCCAACCAAGACCTGAGCTAGAACCGGAATTCCAACCAAGACCTGGGCTAGAACCAGAATTCCAACCAAGACCTGGGCTAGAACCTGAACATCAAACAGGACCTGAACTGGAAACTGAACCAGCTCCTGAAAGTGAACCTGGATGCGAACCAGGACTTGAGGCAGAAACAGAACCTAAACCTCAACCAGGATCTGAACCAGGATCTGAATCTGTGTCTACATCTGAACCAGAACCTTGGTGTGAATCTGAACTGGTACCTGAATCCACACCTGACCCAGAATGTTTTCTTGAACCTGAACCAGAACGTGAACCTGAATCTGCTCCTGATCACGACAATGAACATCCTTCCTTTATTCACAGGTAAGACATAACTAACATTTATTTACTTATTTTTCTTTTTTGATTTGTTGTCTCTTTAGAAACACAAAATATAATGAACAAAGAAAAAAAAAGTTCATGGGGTAAACCATTACAGTTTTTCTCGATTGCTTACACACATTTTCTGAAAGCATGCTTCATACTCTCAGAACTCTACACACAAATCCAAAATCACACACACAATGGTCAAAACCTCTCACTTCTCCTGCAAAATGAAGCTCTACTTTCAAAACAATGTAATCTCTTCTCAAAATGGTGTTTTGTTGTCAAATGACAAACACAAACCATCAAATGAGTAGACATTTATAAGAACCATTTGAACACTGATGTGCTCAATGTAAAACACTGTGATGAATGGAAAACACTTCTTCTCCTTTCATCATAAGGACTTGGGCCTTTTTTGTTCAGTGTTACACTTACTACAGACAGTACAGAAAAAAGTGTTGTAAAATATTTTAGAATATTGTTTTTATACTCAGAACAGACAAATACACTGTAACAAATATATTTCATTTTTCCAAACAAAAACAATGTACACAGTATACATCCAAACCAACACAAAGTTGCAAATTCAAAATAGAAAAATGCAGTTATGGTAAATAAAAAAAAAGAAAAAGAAACTATGCTGCATCCTGTCTTCTGTTTGGATCTGGCCACAACACCTCATCCACATCACAGGCAATGTTTTCCCTGGCCAAGCAGCGGGGGAAATATCGCCTGGCATGGCGAACCCAGCCATGAAAAGAATCGGGTGTTACATCTCCACATGCATCTTCCATAGCTTGGAGAAGGGGTATACGTGTTTGTGGTTGTCGTTCATACACCTTCCATCTCCAGGCAGAAAAGAATTCCTCAATTGGATTGAGGAATGGAGAGTATGGAGGGAGATAAACAACTAAAAAGCGTGGGTGGGCAGTGAACCAGTTATGAACCAGAGCAGCCCGGTGGAAACTTACATTGTCCCAAATGACAACGAACCTGAGCTGCTCTGGGCCATCAATCTGATCTGGTGGAATGAGTGTGTTGTGTAGGGTGTCCAGGAATGTGATCAGATGAGCAGTGTTGTAGGGGCCAAGGGTAGCATGGTGATGGATGACACCGTGGTGGGAAATCGCTGCACACATTGTGATGTTCCCTCCGCGTTGGCCAGGGACTTCTACAATGGCACGCTGGCCGATGACATTCCTTCCCCTCCTTTTTCTTTTTGTGAGGTTGAAACCAACCTCATCGATGAAAATGATGCTGAGCAACCTCCAGCTCAAGGACTCTCTGAAATTCACATGACAAGATCAGAATTAGACAGGGAGTGGTCACTATTGTGAAGCACAATCATTATGATTACAATACTGAAATATGTATTGTGTATTTATAGTATTGAGAGTTCATCAATTGTGGGATTGTATAGGACTTACTTGCACATAGTTATATCGCAATTCTTTGATTCTTTCTGAATTGCGTTCGAATGGCACTCTGTAGGCCTGCTTCATCCTCATATCATTTTTGCGCAAGACACGGTGCAGTGTTGATAAACTGATGCTACCAATATTTTGAAATATGTCATTGTTGTCTATTATTTTTGTTTGTATTTGCCGCAATGTTATGATGTTATTTTCTAGGACCATGTTGACTATTGCAGTTTCCTGTTCTGGAGACAGAAGGCGTTCTCGACCACCATGTGCTGGTAATCTTGCAGTTCTGCAATACAAATAGTAAAATACTGTAAATACTGTGTAGGAATATAAAGTAGGAATACATTTCCCAAACTTGAAAGATACTTTACTTTTACAATCCTATAACAGTCCACAGACAGTACTATCCTACTGTACTCATTGAGTACTGTATTGATATGCAGTACTGCAATTTTCAAGTGAGAGTAGATTTCTTACCTATTCTCATTTCTGAAAGTCCGTATGATGGATGCCACGGTGAATCTGCTCAAATTTGGCTGTACTCGTTGCCCAGCTTCCCTCATTGTGAGACCATGGTTGACCACATGGTCAACCAAAGTGGCTCGGATCTCATCTGAAATTACAGTCCTTGGCCTTCCTCGTCCTCGTCCTCGTCCTCGTCCTCCTCGTCCTCCTCCTCTAACTCTCACTCCTCTGCCTCTGCCTCTGTTGGCATCCATTGTTCCAAAACAGACCAGCTCACCTGTTGCCCTTTTATGCTGAAGCTGTGATTGCTAATTGTAAAACTGTGTGGCAAGTGTTTGCTGATGTGGTGAGTCAGTGCACATAGTAGGGCAATTAAGTTTAGAATTTTTGAATGACAGTGTGTTCCTTGTGAAAACAAGAGATTTTCTTCATGAAAATTGTGTCTAATGCAGAGAATTGTGTGTAGTGTTTTGAAAAAAGTGTGTTTTAGAATTGAAATTTGAGTGTAAAGCAGAAATTGTGCTTGTAGTTTAGCAGAAATGGTTCAGGGGGCTGGTGCATGAGTTACATGTTGTGGTCATTGTGTCTCAAGTACCAGAAAATGTGTGTAAGCAATCGAGAAAATCTGTAACACCATTAGTACTCTTGAGTGATGTACTCATCAGTGCTCTTGAACAAGTGTAAACCAAAACAGTGCAAACAGCAGTGCAAAAAAAATAGTGCAAATACTGTATAATAAATTATTTCAAAACAAATGCCTTCTACTCCCCAATCACAATTTGCTGCTCCATCTCCATCTACACACTCCCTTCAATTCCAACTCTTTGCCCTGACTGCAGCCCCAGCATGATGGGGAGATTCTTTTTCACAAAGACAAGCATCTCGATATTCTCAGGTGTCAGCCTGCTCCTGTGTTCATCAACAATGAGTGAGACTGCACTAAAAAGCCTCTCACTCTCAACACTAGTGCAAGGAGCACTGAGGAACTTCGCTGCTAATGCAGCCAGGGTGGGTAGTCGAGCCTGATTGTCTCTCCAGTAGTGAAAAGGATTGTTCTTACGCCCAAGTGGAGGCTCACTGAGGTAGCTCTCCAACTGAATCAGTGCCCCTGGGGTGATCTGCTGGTCAGCTACTGCTGTGCAGCGCTCCTCCAGTATCTCGTCAAAGTAGCTGCCCAGGCTGCTGGTTGAGCTTCCAGCCTCCATTCCTGGTGGTTGCCTTGCTGGCTCTGCCTCAGCCACGTCACCTTCTCCAGAGGCCATGGTCTTCAGTTGCTTTTCCATTTTAATCACCTCTGCCTTTAGCGCCTCCTTTGCCTGATCCATGTTGGTAGCAGTAGTGAAGAACCTTGAAATTTGGATATAATAAAGATGTATCAATTATTTTATATTGTTTCAGCCTGTCTCCACACATTAATGTTCAATTATTTACGAGTAACACCCAAAATACATCACTAATGATCAACAGTGAGGTTTATTTCCTCACCCATCAGATAAAGAAAAACAATAACAGTATAAAAGATAGGAATTTATTATTATTACTGTTATTATTGTTTTATTATTATATTCTTATAGCCTACATTATGTTTTTATATTATTGTAGGCCTCTACATAAAACCAGGCTATTTAAATACTGACAACGAAATACATAGGCCTACCGGCTGTACAGTAAAATATTTTCAATATACTAAAGCTTATAACATGCTCAAATAATAACAAACCACTTACTTGTCTTTATAGCGTGGATCTAGGATTGTTGCCACAGCGTAGAGGGGTTCAGTTTCCACTGTGTCAAAACGTGTGTGAACCGCATCGAGTAATGTGGCCTTCATGGTTTGAATCCCTCGGTGTTCTTCGCTCTCACTGTCCAGAAAGCGTGTCAGGACACGGACAGATGGGATGACATCGGCTGCTGTGGAGGAGGCAGCACTGACCTCTGCTGTCAGCTCTTGAAAGGGTTTCAGAACTGTCGCTGTTTTCTCTAGCAGCGACCACTGGTTGCCTGTTTGATTGCTGTTGCTATCCGATGCATACGACTGCAGTGCGCACTTACAATGCACTAGGCTGTCGATCATCATCTTCGTACTGCTCCATCTGGTCTAAACATCCTGTTGCAAACGTTTCGGTTCAACATTCAACTCTTCCTCAACATCCTCGAGTTCCGAGTAGGCCTTAGGGGAGTGTTTGAAGTGGCTCACAATTTTTCTCCCATTGGCGATGGCATCGCTTACAGCTCGCTGTGCCAATAGACCGTGCTGGACAACAAGTTGTAAGATGTGCGCAAAACATCCAAGACTGGCCACTTCAAGCTGATCCATTGCCTTTCTCATATTGGCCGCGTTATCTCTTAAAATAACATGGACCTTCTTTTTGTCAATGTTCCAAGCACATAACATATGCCCCATGGCGTCTGAGATGGCATTCGCTGTGTGTGAGCCTCTGAACTCACGTGCGTGCAAAACAGCACTCTTTGGGGTGAAGTTCGGTCCAATCCAGTGTGCAGTTAAACTTAATAAAGATAACGGGCGGTGATCACAGCTCCAGATATCCGTAGTGAAACTAAGAGCACTTGCACTGTCTATTTCTTTGGCAATGTAATCTCGTACAACTTTGTGGATTTGGGGGGATCGTCTTCTCAAGAATGTAATGCCGGCTAGGCATGTTATAGCGTAGTTCGAGGTGTTCAATGGTGCGCCTAAATCCCACCTTGCTAACGAGAGATATTGGCTCATCATCCAGAATGATCTCCTCCGCAATGAGTCTTGTTATTGCCTGTGCTTTGGCACTGTTCAGTGGCAGTTTGTCACGATTCCCAAACGTTTCAGCCAGTGTTAGTTGTGCAGGACCTTTCTTTTTGGCTTCGGTTTTCTTTACGTACTCTTCATGTTGTTTACGATGGTATTTCGATAAATGCTTTATTAAATTCGTAGTATTATAAGTTCTCACAACTTTACCACCCCGCCTCACTTTACTGTGGCATATGTTGCACTCCACCTCCTCGTCTTTGTCGTCCCTCAACGTAAAATAATCCCACACAAATGACATTTTTGATGTAGCTTCAAATTTACATGACCGCCCGTCTCAATGGTTAGGCAATGCAACTGAGCTAGATTGGGAGGGAGATGCTCGTGTGCTGAAGGTGTGCTGGAAAATGCGGACCGGATATTAGGGAAACACAGAGCAAAACCTGGAATGGGATATCTGAATAATGCGCTGCGCGGTGCGCTGGAAAACGCGGAACGGACTTTGGAAAAAAAAAAATGGATCGGGAGTCTGGATCGGCATTTTTAGGGCTTGCCGATCCGATACCGATCCGCATTTTTTGCTCATATCGGCATCCGATCCGAATATCGGATCGGGACACCTCTAACAGACAGCTCACCAACTTTGCAGCCTGGCTCGCTTAAAAGTTCCTAACAAATGAGGAACATTAATGAATATTCATAGCAAATGCATTGGACATTTTAGTTAACTTTGTGTTGTGTTGGCAACCAAATACACGCGTATCTCTCTCATACACGTGTGCGCGCGCACACACACACACACACACACACACACACACACACACACACACACACACACCAGAATTACCTTGATGGCTGTTTCAGCACCCAGGCCTATGTCCACAGTCTTGGGGGAGAGCCAGTTCTTCTCGTCAGTCAGATCTTTTTTGATCAGCTGTAAGGGTGTGAGGTACTAGAGAAGGTCTCGCTGGACAAACCGCCTCAGTAAACTCTGAAAAGGGTAAAACAGGCAGTAAATAATCATTATAGCCAAGTTTCATCCAAGACTAAAAACACGTACATAAATTATTTCATGAATGTATTACCATTAGCAGCTCTGACAACTCTCTAGCCAAGAATGGCAACACGGGTTCGTCGGTTTGAAACTTGGTCAGGAATGGCTGTAGGCTGTAGCGGGGGTTGTAACTTTCTTTTTCTCTGCTGCATTCACGTAAACCTTCAGTGCCTTTGATTGCCCTCTCAGCCACAGGAACATTCACCACCCATATATGGCCACAGAAAGCCAACGGAAAGCTGGAGGATCCAGTAACAGTGGCGTAATCCTCTCTCCTGGCAGGGACATTGTGAAAGACAAAGTGGAGTGCGTGTAATAACTTGTCCAGATGCCACATGTTGAACCCTGCCTTCATGGTGTTGTGGAGCTTCTGCAGCCCACAGCTTCCCACAGAACTGATTTTACCACCACCATAGAGCTCCGCATGCCTGGCTCCTCTGCCTGGAGGAGCTCCATGAACTTAAAATTCACATTGGGCCCATCCATGCCAACGGACAGCAGCTCCCTCATGTTCAGTGGTGCAACACACTCCTGTGAATGGACAAAAGAGAAAGCATCATTGCAATTATCATTCAGCTTTACTGTACATTTGATTACTTGCAATGAACACATTATTTTGTGCCCCTGCAAAAGGAAAACTTGATCCAAGTATTGCATTTCTGCAAAAAATGCTTTAAAAAATGTGTGTACTTTCACTATTTGGGAAAAACCTGTAAAACCATAGCCTAATATCTCAGCATTCGAAGCACATACAAACATAAAATAAATGCCTTTCAAAGCCAAAACCCTCTTTTTGTACTAGAAATTGTTCATTCAGCTCGAACAAACCAACATTTAACAGCTCCAAGCATCAATGGGGTAATAGGCAGACAAGCTTACAAAGCTTCCAAGTAACTGCAAGGTCTAGAGTCAACAAGTTGCATCTATTCCATACAGCAAAAAAAAAAAAAAAAACAAGCAGACAAAAATGTTGTCATCAACTCAAATAGCTGCGGAATGACTCCGTACGTCATTATAGAAACCCGAGAAAACCCAGGCACTGTTCTAGTTATGTGCATGCCAATGCATTGGCAGCACATATTGTTATACAGTAAAATGGCCCTCTTGGCCCTCGAGGGCCATTTTACTCAAGTGTCTTGAGTAAAGTGCTTCGCAGGGGCATCTTGGGTTACACCGCCCTTGCTATGGAAGAAATCCCAAAAAAACCACTGAGAAAACGATAAACGCGTTCGAGAAGGCGTATATTAGTATCCAGGATGGGTTTCCCTTTTTTTTTTTTTTTTCTTATTATTCCGCATCATTTTTCGTCCGTTAATAGGGGCATAACCGTAAGGTGCACACATGCATGAAATATATCAAAACGTAGGTCTCGACCGTGCGATGTGTGCTATTACTTTTCTCCGTCAAGTGTTACCGTGGCGACGCTAGATGCCAAAAACCGGTGAAAATCATCCCATAGGAATGAATGGGATTTTGACGGTTTCCGAGCAAATCTGCTCAAATCAGCTCAAAACCCAGCCCTCTTTGGAGCTCTATAGCTCAGCCATATTTTATCGCAGAGACACCATTCAAACTTTAAACGGGTTACAAGACTCTGCACTATGACATAGAGAAACCACGTGTCGCTGTGATTTATAGTTTTTGAGAAATCGCGATTTACGTTTTATGATTTTTCAGCAATGTCTCTGCATCTCTCCTACTCTAGTGATGTCATCACTCCACTCTGGCTTTTCATAAAATCAAACTTTCTGTTACAATCATCTGTTATGTCTCCATCTTTCGCTCAACCTACATAAATTATACGTCAAAACGTAGGTATTTTTGTCTATTTTCATCTGGTGTTACTTTGGTTACTGTGTGACCTTTAATTTTCTGTCAAATACACTTAATTGGTGGCTGATGCCTGTTTTCATCCCCATTGACTTCCATTATAAAAAGGTCTAAAGGACCTGCTCTCAGATCTTAAATTTTTGTTTTTTTTTATTTAAAATGCTCTAATTAAAATAAAATGTAATAAAATAAAATAAAATAAACCGTTGCTATCATGACAGGACACTGCTGCTGGAAGGAGCGTCGATGGTCCGCGCATCTTCACCATCAGAGCCACGCACTCCCAGTGGGACAACAAGTTTGGTCGTTTGTCTTGTGGTCGCCAGTGCACCTGCATGGCTCTAACATTTCTTGCCTACCACAGTGAGGGGTTACATATCAATGCAGCATTGCTTGACAGAGTGCTCTTAAAGGGTGATGAGCTTTATTTAGCCGTCATACAGCAGCATTTGAGAGATGGCACCTTCAGAGACTTCTACCTGACTGTTGAAGAGATGCCAAGACAGGTTCTGACAGACAACCACCTCTATGATGTAGTTACCTCAGCTATGAGGGTTGGTCCCCTGCTGCCCCAGGAGGGCAGCCCTGGACAAGTCATGTCTTTGCCTCTTGGCACACTGCTCCAGTGTCTGTCAGAGGAAGTCAGCCATGCAGTCCTTCTTGTGACTCCAGAGTGCATTGCAGTGTTCTGGGACCCATCAGGGCGGTATGGACTGTTTGATTCACATTCAAGGTGTTCAGCAGGTCTGCCACATCCTGTTGGAAATGCAATCATGTGCACTTTTAGGGACCTGTCAGACATGGTAAAACATCTGCTAACACTCTTTGAAAGTCGTGGTCCTTATGCCACATATGAATTTGTGCCACTTCATTTCACCAGGGTCCAAAGTAGAGCTTCTTGTGTCACAGACACCAGCAGTACAAATGTCTCTCCAGCAGGTACCCCAGCAAGTTGTGCTGCCATGGAACCAAACATAACTCCTCTTGAGCAGGTAAGTACTGTCCCCAAACAATGCAAAGTGGCGAAGCACAGGCGGAAAAAAAAGGCTAGAAGGGAAAATGTGGACCTGAGGACCCCAGACCCCCTGGAAACGATAAAATGTCAACGATCAAAGAGGAATGAATACTTCAAGAAGATATATAAAATTAATCTTGAATATCAAAACAAGAAAAAAAAGTACATCCTTAACAGGTACAGGTCTGATCTCACCTTCAGAAGAAAACAGAAGAAGTTTCTGCAGGAAAGGTACAGGACCGATCCTGTTTTTAAAAATAGACAGAAGAAGTTTATGGAGGACAGGTACAGGACTGATCCTGTCTTCCAAGACAAAAAGAAGCGGTTTGTGCTGGACAGATACAGGACCGATCCAACTATTCAGCATGCAATGAAAACCCGCTCAAAAGAAAGATACAGGATGGATCCAACTATTCAGCATGCGATGAAAACCCGCTCAAAAGAAAGATACAGGACTGATCCCACCATCTTGACCAAGAGCAACATTCAGCAGAGAGCAAGATATCACCAGCGTCAAGATGTCAGGCTGAAGAAAATTAAGAAGAGTTCTGGAAACAAAAGGAAAAGTCTTCTCCAAAAGAGCTCCCAAGAAACCCCACAGCCCGTGGTCAGTGAGAAAATGAAAGCTGCCATACGTTCCTTTCGAAGTAGGGTTCGCTGTGGGCCTACTTATGTGTGCACAGTTTGTCATCGCACACTCTTCCCAAACCAGGTTCGGCGGTGTGACAGATCCACATACAGGAAAAAACCCAGAGTGGCAGCTGAGTGCTTGACAGTTTTACTATGTTATATGTATTTGTATGTTTTTATTCTAGGCAATTAATATGTTGCCCAGGGACTACAGTTGAAAATTAGCTAATCAGCTATAAACTGGCTCATTTACAGAAATGTTCATTAATGTGCATTGTCCCTGAACAAATAAAATTGAATTGAATTGACAGGTAAGTGTGCACATTTGTGATGATGACTGCCAAGCTCCATGTCCTGTACCCCCAGAGAGGATGGAGGAGTGGATTTTGTCACACGTGCAACCACCACCACCTGAGCAGAGGAGGGAAGCCAGCGATTGCAGCCCGCAAATCGTCTTCATCTCTGGCATCCATTCCCCCAGAGCTGGCCGAGTTAAACGTTCTTGAGAGGCAACTGATTGCAAAGATCATTCCTTTTGCCAAGATTGTGGCGTTGCCCAAAGGCCAGCAAAGAGCAGTACATGGTGCTGTTGTCTGTGTCCCGTCTGAAATGGAGACGGTTATCAACGCTCTTCCACGTCCACCCACTGGGGCGCATCTCTTACAGGTCAAGCTGAAGAGGCGCATCTCATACAAGGGGTATCAGCACTTTCACGCCGTCAACATGACGAAGGTCCTGGCAGCTCTGGAGAAGCTGAGGGAGACCCATCCAGATTACAAAGATGTGGTCATAAATGACTCAGCAGCACTTGACCATCGTCAGGAAGATCAGTCAGCTCAGGAGGAGGAGCCACTGCATTCGGAGGACGCTGATCTTCCAATTGGAGAGAAGGCCAATCATTTGGGTGAGGACCAGCAGGCACTTCGACCCGGACTGGTCCTGGATACATGTATGCAGCCCCCTGACATTGCTCAGGAGTACCTCTCCTATGGGGATGGGGTATTCAGTCTTGCTCCCGCTCAGGGAAATAAGTCTGTCGGCTTCTTTGCAGTGCCAAGACTTGAAACTTTGGCCTTTCCAGTGCAGTTCCCCAATGGGAAAAATGCACTGGATGAAGCTCGAGAGGTTAAAACTGTCCCCGAGTTTGTACTTCAATGTAAGGCTCTTCTCTGTGGATACCAGGTTTGCCAAGGACCAGGCGTACCTGTTCTTTGCTCAATTTGTCACTGAGACACACTTGGCCACCAACAGCATGTCCATTCAGTCCAGGAAAGGGAAATCCAAGACCAAAGATGGATGGAGGATTTCCATTAGAATGCTCCAAGATAAGGAGGAGGTGGAGCAACTGGTTAATGACAAGGAGGGCAACACGCTTCATGCAACCCCTTCGAGGCACTCCTGCCTACTGGGAGAAAAACGCTGCGTGACCTCCATGCAATGGTCAGACAGTTGGGCAAGCCCACATTCTTCTTGACCTTTTCTGCTGCTGAGATGAGATGGCACGAAGTCATCAACATCATCAAAGCTCAACAGGGGGAACTAGGAGACTTCTCTGAACTTGACTGGAAGGCCAAGTGTGAAATTCTCCACAGCAATCCTGTCACAGTCATGCGACTCTTTGAAAAAAGGGTGGAAGCACTCATGAATGAACTCATCCTGTCGCCAGCGCAGCCCATCGGCCCTGTGGTAGATTTCTTTTATCGTGTGGAATTTCAACCCAGAGGAAGTCCACACATTCACATGCTGGTATGGGTGAAAGGTGCCCCTGTGGTTAAGGAGCCGGGTGCTAATAAAGAGGTCATAGATTTCATTGATCGTTACATATCTTGCCAGATGCCAGACGAGACGGTGGACCCCGAGCTCCACAAAATCGTCAAGGAGGTTCAGATCCACAGCAGGAACCACTCCAAATCTTGTCAGAAAGGACATGTCGAGTGCAGATTTGGTTTTCCAAGACTGCCGATAGATGAGACCATCATCACAGACCCCCCTGTCATGGACATTGACGAAGAGGACATTGTCAGAAAATGCCAAAGGAGGAAAACCTGCAGGTAAGAAAAAAGTTCAAATCCCGGGCTGTCTTAAAAATGCAGCGAGAGGCCAAGGAAAAGCTGAAGCCGATCAGGGATTTGCTGATGGACGAAAAAGCCTCATTCAAGGATTTATCTGAGCTTCTTCAGGTGTGTAACATGATGCTCAAAGAGTACAAGAAGTATGTCAACCTCCTTACTTCTGGCATGGTAGTGGTCATGAGGCGTGCTCCACAGGACTGCTGGGTTAATGGTTACAACCCAGACCTGCTGCGAGCCTGGAACATTCAATATGTACTTGATGATTACGCCTGCATCATGTACATGATGTCTTACGTCTCCAAGCCAGAGCATGAAATGACAGAGTTCCTCAACTCAGTCATCAAGGAGGTCAAAAAATCAAATGTAAATGAAACAGACGAAATGAAGAAAATCATGCAGGCTTATTCCAAACACAGAGAGGTCAGTGCACAGGAGTCTGTTGCCCGCACCTGCAGCCTGCCCCTGAAAAAGTGCTCCCGGCAAGTTCTTTTCATCAATACAGATGAAGATGGTGTGAAGATGAGCTACCCCATGAGTAGACTCATGAACATGGATCCAGATGACGAAAACATCTGGATGTCAGTATTGCCAGAGAAATATCTTAACAGACCTGCAACTCCGCAGTTCGCAGCAATGTGTCTTGCTGAGTTTGTGTCTGAATTCAGAGTACTTTAGTGCACAGACCGAAGGGCCCAATGCCATTCCCCTTCTGAACGGCATGGGTTTCATCCAGAAGAGAACCATTGGAAAACCGGCCGTTATCCGCTTTGCACGCTACTCTTTACTAAAACACCCAGAAAAACATTACAGACGTCTTCTCAAACTTTACTTGCCTCATAGAGACGATGCAGATCTCATAGGCAATGGCACACATCCCACATACCACAGCTTTTACTTCTTTGGCTACTTGGGGGACCTCCCTGTCGAATGCATTGTAGATAGAAACAAAAAACGCTACGAAGGGGGAGGCAAGAATTTTGACAAAGCCATGGAACAACTCCAGAAGGAAGGACCAGTTCTTAATGCCTGGAACACCTTTGCTCCTGAGGCTGAACTTGATCGGCTGGAATGTGTGGCCCTGCGGGAACCCTTTGACCAACCGGATGAGGAGGATCATGAGATGGTACCCTGTTACCAAATTGATCAGTCCACAAGTGGAGCTTTGCCACTTATCGAAGCCCCTAAATTGAGTCCTGATGTCTTGAGGGCCATGTACCGAAGCCTCAATGAGACGCAGGCATCTGTGTTCTACACAGTTCGGTACTGGTGCCTTCAGCGTGTCTGGGGATCAAATCCTGAACCTTTCTTCTATTTTGTCACAGGAGGAGCCGGCTGTGGCAAGTCACACGTGATCAAGTGCGTGTATCAGGAGGCAACCAAGGTCCTCCGCCAACTTCCCAGGTTCCGTGATAGAGGGGACATGTCCCAGCCCTCTGTCATTCTTGCAGCTTTTACCGGCAGTGCTGCTTATAACATTTCTGGGAGACTTTGCACTCCCTCTTGAAATTGCCAAAAATGCTGAAGCCACCTTACCAAGGACTGGGAAATGCATTGGACGATGTGAGAGCAGTCCTGTCCAATGCTGAAATTTTGATCATTGACGAGGTCTCCAAACAACTCTTTTCTTATGTCCATTGGAGGCTTCAGCAAATAAGGGAAACAGCAGGCCATTTGGAGGCATGTCTGTCTTGGCGGTTGGAGATTTCTATCAGCTGCCACCTCTTGGCAAAGCCAAAGCTCTGTGTGTCTACGAGGAAAGTGTTCTTGATCTCTGGAGGAAAATTTCAAAATGGTTAACCTGACAGAGATCATTGCCCAGCGGGAAGATGGAGAGTTTGCGCAACTCCTTAATAGACTTAGGGTCTAGGGGAAAAACTGATTCATTGAGTGAGGAGGACATGACCCTGCTGACGAGTGCCGTGGCTGATGCCAAAGACTGCCCCGTCAGATGTTCTCCACATTTTTGCGACAAACAAAGAGGTGGACCAGCACAACGCGTCGGTCGTCGCAACACTAGACACTGATGTCATTGATGTGTGGTGGAGGATACAGGAAAGATCCAAGAACCGGTGCGATGTTGATTCTTAAATCTTGTGTTCAGGGCAAAAAGACAGAGTTGCCCAACAAGATTCAGGTGGCCATTGGTGTCCCGTGTTATGCTGAACCGCAACTTAGATGTTGAGGATGGTCTTGTTAACGGAACCTTTGGAACCATTGCAAACATTGTCACCAGCTCCACTGAAGGGGCCAATCAAGGTCAAGCTGATTGGGCTCAAACTGGACAACCCAACAGCTGGCCTTAAAAAGAAAGGAAAAGGTGACAACTTGGTCTACATCGACAGGTTCGAGGAACAAATGAGCAAGAGAGGAGTGGTTCGTCGGCAGTTTCCCATGAGGCTCGCCTTTGGCTGCATGGCCCACAAAGTGCAAGATAGACCATGGCGTCTGCAGTGGTTTGTCTGAAGCGGATCTTTGAACCAGGAATGGCATACGTTGCTCTTAGCTGTACCACTTCTCTGGGGGGCCTCAAGATCACAGACTTTGAGGAAAAGAAGATCTATGCAGACCCACAGATTGCTGCAGCCATGGAGAGCATGAGTCAAGCTTCATTCCACAGCACGAGACCCCTTCTTCACTTTTTCACCTCCGACCGTCCAGCTGCGACATTGACCATCGTCCACCACAATGTTGAGGGCCTTCCCTGTCACATCGAGGACTTGAAACGTCATCACGAGCTGAGACTGGCTGACGTTTTGTGCTTGACAGAGACCCATTTGTCTGGTTCTTCTGTGTCCCCAGATTTCCAGCTGGAAGAATACAGTTTCTTTGGTCGGAATCGCCATGTCTCCTACACAAACAGAGTGGACTTGGCTAAAAAAGAAGGGGGTGGAGTGGCCACTTATTGCTGAAGCTCTCTTCAGCCACGGGAGCAAACGTTTCCTTCAGAATGTGACTGATCTGGAGTTCACGGTCATCAAAGTTGAGATTCCGTTTTCCAGCCCTCATCGTCACAGTTTACAGACCACCGACTTACCAACTGCTCATGTTTCTTGAAGCATCAAAAGTCTCCTTGGCCTTGGATGTTTTGGATTGCCAGCCCATCATGTCCTGGAGACTTCAACGAGGACTCCTGTCTCCTGGGAAAAAGCCATCAAGGAGTTGTTTCAGTCTCGAGGCTAACCCAGGTCATCTCCACACCACCCTGAGAAGCAGACGCGCTGATGATCCGTCTACATGTCCTTGCCGAACGCTGCCTTCAATCAGGCGTACTGCACACTTACTACAGTTATCCAATGCTGGTATTGTGTCTTAACACTGTAGTTGCTGGTCCCCCTCGTTTCATTTCGTGAGCTGCTGCTCCTTTTCAGGAGGTTGTTTTGTCGTGGAGTTTCTGTTTTCTGTCTTTCATTGTGGTCTTGTCGCTTCGAAGTTGCGACACCAGTTTCATTTCGTGAGC